>JAIUZE010012943.1:0-18103 GCA_022085475.1 Heliosperma pusillum
GGTGAGCAAAACCGGGTACCCGGTACGGTTTTAATAACCGTATCGGGTACCCGGTTTTTGGAAGGCCAAAAATTAATACCCGGATCCGACCCGGTTTAACCTGGTACCCGGTTTTCGTATACCCGGTTAAATCGGGTACCCGAAAACCGTATACCCGGATCCGATTTAATTGATAATGCTCAAACCTGGAATTCGAGTCCACAACATTAGTAACGACCAATAAATAAGATACTTATATAATCTACTAGGATCATTATTACAAAACACAATTACTTGCAAAGTCAGTAGGTAAAATAGCAAAATACAAATTTGCAAAACTTCACACAGAAATTTGTCACCGATAAAGTGAGTTGCGTATATTACAAGTTTCACATAAAATGATTGGTGCTCAAAATTTCACCCATATAGTCAAAATAGAAAACAAAAGTTTACATACAACTTTTTTTTTTGGTTATTTATAATTAAACCGGGTCAAAACCGTATACCCGGTTTTGATTTTTCCCGACCCGGACCCGGTACGGTTTTTTTAAAAACCGTATCGTATACCCGGATATTCGTATCGTATACCCGGAAATCCGTGTAATTAAAACCGTATACCGTATCGTATCCGTATATTAAAACCGTATCGTATATTTTTGCTCAGCCCTAATCTTTGGTAGCTTACTAGTTGAAAAATACCCACATATGGCCTTCACACCTCATTACACTTCCCCAATGTCTTAAGCTTGATCCTTTGATTCATTAATGAAAGATAAGTCGATTATGAAGACTTCTCTATACAACCCTTAACATCATCGTCTAATAACTGCAATTATGCCACAAAATGAAACCTAAATTCGAATTACAATGAAAGCCCCAAACTTGTATAGAAACCCAAAATGAAAAACTATCTATATACTCTAAACATTGGATCTGAAAACTAATGACGTTTAATAAATATAAGACATGAAAAACACAAACTTAATTATCAAATTCTTTGATAAAAATGTTATTACCTCATAAGTTCAAAACATGCTGTAAATCTCCAATAATTTAGTACCTAATTATCACAAACAAGTGTCTATAAACATACATCTCAATGAAACTCATACAGAGTAATCAATAAAATGTTTCAAGAACCTTCAATTAAACTTATACTCTATAAATAAAGCTTGAGAAATGTAATCTTACCCTTACTAAACATAGGGCTGATTAAGGAGATGACATACTTGATTATTTTTCGGGCTTGAAGGAGGGCAACACGATGTTGGTGTTGGTGGCCTGGTGCGACAACTGAAGGAGGGCAACACGTACGACCTTGTTAAATGAACCGAGAAGGCTCGGCTTTGATAACGAAAGAAGACGATCGAGAAGTAGGAGAAGTAGGGCACAGTGGTGGTGATAGGGCTATTGAGAAGTAGCAGCATTAGGGTTTGGTAATCGTTTTTCATGTTTTAGGAGATGGAAGGTTTTATACTTTGATATGTAATAGGAAGAGCGAGGGTGTATAAGTGTATTTTTTTTATTATTATAAACATCATTTGCATCGGTTTTCAAGTATAATTGATACAAAAACAAATTATTAAATAAGTCGGTTGAAGAAAATAATTGACGCATTTCATCAAATACGTCATTTTCTCTTATAATCGACGCAATAGTTAACAGTATATACATCGGTTTTGTTAAGCAATTGACGCAAAAGGCTTAACTAAAGGGCGAAAAATGCATTCCCGCCAAAAGTGAGTAGTTTTTGCGTCGTGCTATTTAGAACTGATGTAATTCCATAGACGCAATAGGAGTTTTTTTGACTAGTGAAGGTTGTACCCCCACCGCTCTGACATCAATTCTAACGAGTATAAGGGTGCAACCGGGGAATGAAAGTTCCATAACATCCATTAGACAAGACTTGACCTATTACTCAAGGCATACATGACTCAAGTAAGGAAACATAACTAAATCACCACTAAACATATGAGAATGGCATGTGAGATAGGCGTAACAATGATAAACAAGAGACAATACATTATACATAAGCATTAGACCAAGTTTAAGAAGTATAGTGAATAAGAAACATATATAGATCCCATCACAAAACAACATGTGTGGAATCCGTCTAAACAAGTGTCCACTTCAAGCGGTCATAACTTGAGTTCTAGACATGAGAATGCAGTAAATATATGTGTAGGTGATAGCTTATCCCAAATTAAAACAAGCAAGAAACGAAGGAGATATGACCATTTTACGAAAGCTGGTCAGTCACGCAGTAGGCACTCGGTCGAGTGGCCTCCACTCAGTCGAGTGACCTCCACTCGGTCGAGTGTCCTCCACTCGGTCAAGTGTCCTCCACTCGGTCGAGTGTTCGACAATCAGGGACATCAGGGTGGGGCACTCGGTCGAGTGACCTCCACCCGGTCGAGTGAGTCAAGACACTTGGTCAAGTGAACCACGGAACAACACAAAACAAGAGTTGAACACATTCAAGACGCATTCGAAAGGAGTAATATCAACTCATATCCAACACCAAACAACAATCCAACATAATTCATCACCAATCTTCATTCAATGCAACATATGGGTATTAAATCATTCCAAGCTAAGACCCCATTAAATGCAACATAATCATACCCAATCCTTACATAGGGTCATTTAAGATACCATAAGACAACATTTATTACTCAAACACAAATTTAACATATCACAAGAGTGAATCCAACAACATTAGTGTAACTTTGCATAAGATTAACATATAATAAGCATATGAGATGGATTAAAAATATTAATGAGTAGTAAACACCTATTCATATGAAATCAACACAACGAACTCATCTTTTCATGATAAATACTACTCTAACATGTAAAACACATAAGATGATATCGACTAACCCTTCACCGTTACCTTTTTGCGTCTTCACTAGTTTTCAAGCTCTTCTTCTACCAAGAAATAATCCTTCTCCGGTTCCTCAAGGTCTCCTCTTACAAAATTTGATATAAAAGATGAACACTTTTATCCTGGAAAAACATGAGAAAATTAAATTGTGAAAGATTGGACTTTTCTTACCTTAAAAGAAAGAGGGAAAGAAAAGAGGAAGAATAAACTAAAAACTAAGAGATTTGAGTGAGTTAAGGGATGTTTTGTGTTGTACGATTCAAGACTCACCAATGGTGAGAGAGAGAGAGAGAGAGAGAGAGAGAGAAAGAAGTTATGATTTTGTTTTTGGAGAGGATGAAGATGAGTAGTGTTGCTGAAATTTTAGAAGGAAAAGAGAGATATTTGGGCTAAGTAGAGTGAGTGGACATATAGAAAAGGCCAAACAAAAGTTCGGGAGTCTCACCCACATGGAATTCCGAGTAGAACCAAAATACGGGCTCAGATTCGATATATTAGACACGGATTTTACCCAACTAGCTAAATTTTAATCTAAAGCTAAAATTAAACTAACTAATATAATATTATTAAATTATAAATACTAAAATCGCGGGTGTTACATAATTACTTAGCATTGCATAATTGTTCAACGGTTACATATTAAATATTACTAGAATCCTATCCTAACTTGGTGCCCATAGTTTTCTTCTCATTTAAGAGTTTCCACGTAAACGTTCTTGTATCATGCCTTCTTTTATTGTTGTTTACTTTTGAGTTGCCTCTTTTTACTTTGTAATCAAGCCTTTGAAGTTTCAATCACGATACCATCACAATAGGATGATACTAGTTAACCTCACCACAATCAACCATGGCCGGATTCCGGGCTGTATAAAAATCCAGTCAAAACACTTTCTTTATTCTTAAGCAAAATTCTCCAGATCACTCTACTAAAATCATCCACAATGGTAAGAAAGTATGAGGATCCATTCAGAGATTTAACCCTATATGGTCCCCAAAGATCAACATGAATTAAATCAAAAGAATGTGTAGTGGTAGGGTTGCTAATAGGAAAAGGAAGCTTGTGATGTTTAGCAAGCAAACAAGTATCACAATGAAGATGTTTTCTATTTTTTTTTATTAAATCTGAACAATGTGTTACATGCTGCATAGTACTAAAAAAGGAATGGCCTAGCCTTGCATGCAACAGAGCTACATCATGAAAGCCAACAGTGGCAGGAACAGAAGTAGCATTACAAGTGTTATTAGCTAAAACAGAAGTATTATTTGTGGATTGAAACTAATAGATCCATGCTAGCTTGTTCCCAGAACACAGGATCGCTTCAGTGGAAGGGTCCTGAATTTGGAAATGAGTAGGAGTGAAGTTAGCACAAAGGTTACTATCATTTAGTAGTCTACCTAGAGAAATGAGATTGTGCTTAAAATCTGGTAAAAACATAAAAATTTTGTAATGTAATTTGTTTTGTAAAAGGAACAGTACCAATATGCTTAACAAATTTGATTTGTCCATTAGGTAAAATTATAGCTATAGGTTTAGTCAAAGACATGAAAGAAGTGAAGAAAGGAAAATTGTAGATCATATGATTTGAGGCTCCTGAGTCAAGAATCCAACTAACAATTTTGCTAGTAGAAGGTGAAATAGTAACAGTAGAGGCAAGGAGCATACCAACAAAACTCTGACCAGGAATAAGAACAGAAGATTGCAGTTTAAACAACTCCTTTGGAACATCTTGGACAAAAGGAGGACCAAAATAATTAAAAGCAGCTGTCTGAGTTTCTTGTGGTACCTCACATAGAGTGTCATCAACATATTCAGTAGATTATTCAACATTGTCCACAATTATGCAAGGACCAACAAGAGCATAAGGAAACCTTCCTCGAGAATTAGATTGCTTTGTCTTTAATAACTTGTTTCCAGTCCAATAAAAATCAAGAGTGTGTCCTAGTTTGTTGCAGTGAGTGCATAAATACAGAGGTTTGTCATTCTTAGGCGTCTCAGAATCACGTTGCCATACATTGGAATCTCCTGTGAATTTGTAAGGCTTAGCTTGAGTTTGAGCGACATTTAGATAAATTTCGCCATGAGTAGGACCAGCATCTTCATCATATGTAATATGTTTCTGCACCTCAGCCTGATGTACTTTGGCAAATGCTTGATTAACAGATGGTAAGGGATCCATAGCAAGAATCTGACCGCGTAGGTGCTCGTGTTTCTTGTGTAATCCAATTAGAAAGTCAATCAAATGATGTGCATTATCTCTTTCAACAATTTTCTTAAGTAAAGCACAAGGACACTTAACCAATGCAATTGCACTGAGGCAGTGGATCTAAAGCACGCTTGTCTTCCCAAATAGAACGAAGTTTATCATAATACTCAGCTACACAAGCATCACCTTGAGCAATGTGAATGACATCTTTAAGAAATTGATAGAGAAAAGGTGCATTGGACTAATTATACCTTTCATTGAGTTCATACCACATTTGTTTGCTAGAAGCAACATATGATAATCCTTCAACAATTTGATCAGAAAGAAAGTGAAGAATCCAACGCATAACAATAGTATAACCTGTACGAATCCAGTCGCTGTAATTAGCATGGTTAACTGCAGGTTTAGAAAATTCACCATTGATGAATCCAAGAGTAATAAGCGCTATACGAAGATTCATTGACCAATGAAGAAAGGATTTGCTAGAGAAAATATGCGGAATGATTTGCACTGCAGCTTGATCAACATTAGTCAAATGAAGCGGATCTTTGTAGACTGAAGTATAAACTGAATCAGGCATTGTGCATGATTGAAAGATTGGAGTTTGATATTTTCTGAATTTGTGAATTTGTGTTTTGTTATTGGAATTTTCAAAAGAAATTTGAAGAAAAGAAGAAATTTCGATTAGTTTTGCAGCGGAATTGTAAAAATTGAAAGAAACATGATCATAACTTTGTCTAATACCATGATGAATTCAGTTAATTCCATTAATCTCCATTAATGGAGGAAAACAAGCTTTTGCTTATAAAAATAAAGAGTTAATCTCAAGAAAACCAGGTAAATAAAGGAAGATTTTATTGAATGAAAAGTTATGAAGTAATTACATGTGAAGATGAATAATTATGGTTATATACAACTTACTAGTTTGTTACAGAAGTCAACTCTTCTAACAAACTACTTTGACTTGTAACAAAATTGGAAATCGCTAGCTGGAGAGGGAAGGTTCTAAAAGCTTCGAGAAACGCATGTAGCAGCAGCTGGAAATGGTCACTGTAGGCGGCATGACTTGAGGCTAGATGCAGACCAATCTCCTTAACAGTCAGTTATAAGTACATGTAATACTCAGTCTCTATTGTACTCCGTAGTTAACTTTATGCGTACTAGACTACCGCGTCAGGGTGTGAGGTCGTTGTAAGTAATAAGGTGCCTACTCGGTGCTAAGGCATACAAGCCACCTGTGACATAAAACCATAATTAATTAGTTTAGGTAAGAAGAGTCAGGTCCCATTTTTTGCAAACTGGATACCCATACCATATTCAAAAACCGTATTAGTTAACCGGGTTTAGCTCATGCCACTTATAATTAGGAAAATGAGATGGCGCCACCCGGTGGCGCTTAAATTGGGCGCCACCGAGGGCATTATAGTAAATTAGGTAAGGTTTTTCATTTCCCTCCCCTAAATTTCAAATTTCAAATAAATTAGTAAAAAGGGTAGTTTAGGAACATAAATTTGCATAACTAACCAAAAAATAGCAAATAAAAAAACAATAAAATATCCCTACAATTTGCCACTTTTTGAGGAACAAACAATTTGTTCTATGTTTGTGTTCGTTCACAAGTTTCGTGTCATCCTTTATTAACAAGTAAATGATGTAGATTAGTAAATGTGTATCAATTTATATAGTTAAAGATTTTGGTGTAATGGTATCTCTCGTAGGACTGTAGGAGTATATGGGAAAGACAATGGTAACAAATTCTTTTCTGTTTGTCTTTGTTTATGAAAGTAATGGTTTACGCTTGTTAAATAAGAAACGAAGAAGATGATAAAGAACATAATACGATGATGAAACTTAATTATTGGTAAAATAATTTACTCTAAATTAGGTTAATATGATACATGTAATTCACTTTAGTTAGAAGTTAATTTTAATTGAAATAGATATATAAATTACGTACCTACCCTTATATTTTTGGCGCAAAATAAAAAAACTAGCATTTTCTTTTTTCCTTTTTATTTATTTTTAATTATGGTGGCACCGAGATTCGGTACCACCCAGTGGCGCCCTATCGCCATCCTTATAATTAAGGAAAATGAGATGGCGCCACCGAGTGGTACTCAATTTGAGTACCACCCGGGGTATAATTGTATTTTCGCTAATGATTTTTCATTCCCCTCCACTAATTTTTGATTTATAAACAAATTAGTGGTTAAGGGTAGTTTAGGAAGTTTAAGCTTTATAATTAATAACAATAATTTTGTTTTTAGAATAACTGAAAGATTTTCCACGCCAAACTTCTAGGGTGTTTTCAAATTGGCAAATTTGTTAACAATAATGAAGATATTAATATTTTTTTCTTTAATCAAAAGCATAAGCAAAATTAGTATTCCTTTAATTCACAATAACAATGTTTGTTTAGTGGGAAATTGGGAAATTATCATGGTTTTAGCAGTAGCCATACATGTATGTTGATGTGATATTGTGATGAAGCCGTTGTTTTAATAACTTGGGTCAATTGATTTTTCCTCAACCTTCGTCAAGGCTTGTGTGCATTATACTTAACCCGTCTCTTCGGAAGATGTAAAACGAAGTAGATGAAGAGCACGATATAAGATGAAAAACGTAATTATCGACGATGAAGATAATGTAGTGTTAATTGGGTTAGTATTAAATATATTATTTTGATGTAAACTATTATTGATAATAAGATTATTAGGTTACTTAAGAGTTTAATTTTAATTTAAATAAGATTACATAAAAAATTACATATCTAACCTTAAAATTTTGGCGTTAAAATGAAAACTTAACATTTTATTTATTATTTTATTTTTTCTTATATTATGCTGGCGCTGAGATTCGGTACCACAACTAAAATTGTACTTGGACCCAAATGGGAATACGAGGTGGAATTTCTGTTGTCCCTATTATTTATCTGAGGCTGAGAATTTTAGATTAACACCCAACTATATCCTTCATGTGCAATAATACATTATGTAAACAAAAATTAAAATGAACATTAAAATACTTGGCTATTACATAACCATGCATCCAATGATCCAAGAGTCACACCATCTCATGCACGTCCCATTCTCAACCCCCACATATATGATACGGAGTACAATGCTTCTTATCTCCTAAAAAATAAGCCAAGGACGACCTCTCATGCTCAATCCCTACCATAAACAATAAACCAAGAATAACAAAGAAGACGAGAAATAAGAATAATCATGGGTTGTGCGACTTCTAAGCAAGTTGATGCTACGACGCCGTTTGATCTTTACCGTCCGCCGCCTTCAAGTTTTGCTGTCTTTGACATCAACGGCATAGAGGAGCCATGGCTTAAGCTTGACAGCGTGCCATACTTAGAGAATCAGCAAAACCCGTCGCACGTGCCTCCTCCTTTGCTTGAGAAGCTCGATACTCTAGAGAATGATGAATCAGACCAGCCTCGCACGTGGGAGGAAGTCAGCAAAGCCTTGGTCGAGTACAAGAAGCCCACGGCTACGGTTCAGAAGCCGGACGCAAACCCAAAATCAGACCAAGACTCGACCCAAGCCCGTCGGAAGCCAAGGAAGAGCTTCTCCTTCCATACGCTTGCTGAATTGGAGGCACCCAAAAACGAGTTGGGTAATCAGCTGAGTCGGTTAAAAAGGGCTGAGTCGACACAGAACATGTCGACGATGAGTCAAGATATTGACTCGGGTGGACTAAATAAACAACTAACTTCTTTAAGGAAGACAGAGTCAACCCCGTCCGATTCTAATAATCCGAGTCAAGGTGGTGGCAGATCGCTGATAGCAAACCCTTTTATACAGAGGGACAGGATGGAAAGAGAAAAGGAGGGAAAAGAGGCAGCATTTGATAGGATAATGAAGAGTAAGCGGGACCCGCTAAGCAGCTTTCCGGAGAAATGTCCCCCCGGTGGGGCTAATTTAGTTGTGCTCTACACAACATCTTTGGGAGGGGTACGTAGGACTTTCGAGAACTGTAATAGGGTTAGGGCAATTCTCGAAAATCATAGAATTCTGTTTGACGAGCGAGACGTGTCTTTACATGGGGAGTTCTTGGCCGAGTTGAGGAATGTGGTAGCAGAAGAGGTGGCGGTGCCAGTCCCAAGGTTGTTTATTAAAGGGAGGTACTTGGGAGGGGCTGATGAGGTGATTGAGTTGAACGAGACGGGTCGACTAGGGAGGATACTGAGTGGGGCCGGAGTCGAGAGGGGAGTAGGGTGGGTAGGATGTGAAGGGTGTGGAGGTGCTAGGTTTGTGCCTTGTATGGAATGTGGTGGAAGTTGTAAGGTAACTCTTGGAAATGTCAAGGAAAGGTGTCCCAACTGCAATGAAAATGGTCTAGCCCATTGCCCTCTTTGTCACTAGACATTGTCAATTCTCATGTCTCAAAGTTCACATCTTGTAAATCTTTGGTTGTACTATTGAAATTGTTATATTTGTATACTTTTTTGCCATGATTTTGCGTTAACACAATACTTGTGATATGAGATAAATACTTGCCTTTCTCATTCAACTTCAATGGGTCTAAATACAATAGCTTTGCCTAGCCAAACATAGGAAGATGAAACCCAAAAAGCTTAACTAAATACAATACTAAATTCAATAGTAAATAATATAGTAATGAGCCTTATTTTGCTACATACTTCATATCTTGTGACTCGAAACTGTCTCGTAAACAAGATACTGAAGTAATTAATAATGAGTACATGAAGGTCTTTTCTAACAGTACAAAGAGTGAGCGTAGCAGAACTAAACTGACTAAATTGTTGAACACATCTAAAGTTAATATACTTGCATATTCATATAGCAGTATGATAAAAAGTCAATATGAATTCAGCTAGCTATACTCTAATTCTAGAAATTCATGATCAAATTCTTGGTAAAATTCATAGCAACCTTATTATTGTCAAATAAATGTTATGAATCTTTCAAAAATGACTATAAGTAAGATTTACCTAACTTTGTTTCACTTGTCTCCCGACCTTGAGTCACTGACTGAGGAAATTAAAGATGATCATGACCAAGGCCATAATTGTAATACTCGTATTGTTTTATGTTGTTTAATCGGTCAAGTCACTCGGTTGAATAAGGTTACTCGATCGAGTTTGTTGAGTACCCTATCGAGTAGGGTAATTCCTCGGTCGAGTATTGAGGTGTTAGGGTGCAAACCTTTGTCCCACATCGGTAGAATAAAGGTCAAAGATGATCTTTATAAGTGTCCATAAAATGTAATAGTACGAGGCCTTTTAGTAAAGAGACCAAGAGTAAATCCGTGAGCGCTTGGCCCAAAGCGGACAATATCATACTATTATGGACCGTGGACACTGACGCAGCAGAGGCCCAACACGAGGTATTCACGCTTCCGCACAACAAGTGGTATCAGAGTCCAAGGTTCAACTTGGGCTAAACACAAGAAGTATCGGGTCAAGACTTGAAGGGTGCCTTACAGAATAAGGTGTGGAACTCCTACTAGCTCGAGAAAGAGCTAATATGTTCGCGAAGTCGACATGGGTCTCACGGTGATGAGACAGGCCATCCAAGAGAACTTTGTCAGCGACCCGGCGAGGTGGGCTGAGACTTAATGTAGGCAACAAAAGCGGTCCACGGTAAGTCCAAAGGCGCCCAGGGGTGGCGCGCTAAGGCACTGGATACGGACCCAGTCCAGGGTATATTGGATGAATAGGAGTTTGGTACGCAAGTGTAACACAAGTTCCGCGAAGGGACAGATGAACCTCTAGGGAGACACATGGTGTGTCGGTTAAGGGGAGGTTATCAAGACATGGTGATGCTAAGAGTGTCTAGAAGTTGGGGCTGTATGGTGTGAGGAGGTCTTCCATAGAAGTCAAGGTTCGAGTCAAGATGATGGTCCTTGGTTTGAGGAGAGGATTGTTAGGGTGCAAACCTTTGTCCCACATCGGTAGAATAAAGGTGAGCGCTTGGCCCAAAGCGGACAATATCATACTATTATGGACCGTGGACACTGACGCAGCAGAGGCCCAACACGAGGTATTCACGCTTCCGCACAACAAGTGGTATCAGAGTCCAAGGTTCAACTTGGGCTAAACACAAGAAGAAGTATCGGGTCAAGACTTGAAGGGTGCCTTACAGTATAAGGTGTGGAACTCCTACTAGCTCGAGAAAGAGCTAATATGTTCGCGAAGTCGACATGGGTCTCACGGTGATGAGACAGGCCATCCAAGAGAACTTTGTCAGCGACCCGGCGGGGTGGGCTGAGACTTAATGTAGGCAACAAAAGCGGTCCACGGTAAGTCCAAAGGCGCCCAGGGGTGGCGCGCTAAGGCACTGGATACGGACCCAGTCCAGGGTATATTGGATGAAGAGGAGTTTGGTACGCAAGTGTAACACAAGTTCCGCGAAGGGACAGATGAACCTCTAGGGAGACACATGGTGTGTCGGTTAAGGGGAGGTTATCAAGACATGGTGATGCTAAGAGTGTCTAGAAGTTGGGGCTGTATGGTGTGAGGAGGTCTTCCATAGAAGTCAAGGTTCGAGTCAAGATGATGGTCCTTGGTTTGAGGAGAGGATTGTTAGGGTGCAAACCTTTGTCCCACATCGGTAGAATAAAGGTCAAAGGTGATCTTTATAAGTGTCCATAAAATATAATAGTACGAGGCCTTTTGGGAAGGAGCCTAAGAGTAAATCCGTGAGGGCTTGCCTCAAAGCGCACAACATCATACTATTATGGACCGTGGACACTGACGCAGCAGAGGCCCAACACGAGGTATTCACGCTTCCGCACAACATGAGGGTACTCCATCGAGTGGGGAGGCACTCGAACGAATATGTGGGTACTTGGTGGAGTGGGTAGACTTTGGGGATTTTGGGTCGATTCTGGAGTGTGGTACTCGACCGAGTATTTTGGAACTCCGTCATTTTAAGATTGTGTAGGGTCTCAAAAAAGAAACGATTAAGGAGAAAATCGGTTTCATATTTTCAAATTTAATCTAGATTTTAAGCTTTATAGTTTATTGGAAATTAATTTATAAAAGTTTAATTATTTGAATTTTAGTTGAAATGTTTTTTATTTGAAAAATAAAAGTTTGAAGTTTGGTAACAATTTTATGTTTAATCAGTTTTATTTCATTTAAAAAATCAAGTTTTTAGCTTGATTTTTGGAACGATATTTGAGGTCGTTTTTGTTTGTTGTTGGCTCAATTTTCGAGGAGTTCAAGCCATTTCACCTCCCCCTTAGGTCCCAATTTCGCACCCCTCAAATACACATTCCTTTATTTACTGCTTATTTCAGCTGGTCTTCAGATCAGGCCCTGATTGCTGACACTTAACATCATTACCCATGACAAACAACATATTCACTGGTACCCTTCATTACCCTCTACTAGCAAACCAAATTTCAGCCTTATAGGACCACTATAACTAGGGTTGAACAAAAAAATCCGATTATCCGAACTGATCCGATATCCGATCCGAAAAAATGGATACCCGATTCGAAAATGACATTCGGATCGGATACCCGATCCGAACCTTTCGGATACGGATCGGATATCGGATACCAGTCTAAAAATTTTTGGATATCCTATCCGATCTGAAACTTAACTTTTTTACATTTTTTCCAAAGAAAGTTGAAACTTACCCATTACTTTTGGGCCTTCAAAATCCACGAATGCACTTGTTTACAACATTGGCCCATAGTACACCATATTGTACCTTATATTTATACTCACACATTTCTTCAACCCTAAATGTTGAATTCATTTTAGCAGACATGAGAAATCAACTCACTTCCTCTTACTCCATTAAAAAATACTAACTTCCGTCTACAAATTCTGATTGTGACTCCATCTTTCTCATAATGATTAACCCCAATAATATTATTATCCTCTCTTTTATTTTACCCAAATTACTCTAATCAACATGGATATTATGACCCAACTCTCTCATTCATCAACTCTTATATTCAAAGCTTTATTTTAGTTCCAGTTGCTTTTTTTCTCTCCTGATTTCAGAGGCAGAAGAGTTTTTATTCCACATATTTACGGAAATGGGGGAAGTCTTGTTTTCAATGTTGTGTTGACAGATATGGGTTTATTTTAATTTTTCTAAATCGATGAGTTAATTTAGTTCAATTTAAGGATAAAACTGGGATGTTAAATTATTATATGTAGTGAAGTTTTTTATTAAATAATTTTTTTTGAGCAAACAAAGACATTTTTTAAGATAAATACACATACTGAAAAAATTATCTCGAAAATTGGATATCCACGGATATTTGGATATCCGATCCGATTTTTTCGGATATTAAAATCGGATATCCGAAGTGTTTCGGATCGGATATCGGATAGTAAAAATTTGAAGTTTTGGATCGGATATCCGATCCGAAATTGGAGTTCGGATCGGATATCCGATCCATGCTCTGGCCTAACTATAACCACTCCACATAACCGGCTCTAGAACCCCTTAACCACCAGTGCCCCTTGTTTTCAGTAACCCAATTTTGCCCCGAACGATGTCCAACCCAACTCGAACACCAACCTAAAACCGCCCTCGACATCCCCTATTTTACGCTATAAGAACAGAGCACCTGTGCAGTGTAAAACTATAGGACAAAGAGGAATGCAACTCTAATTCAGGATTTTGTTAAAAGTAGTAACTGACCTTTATGATTTCTGAAATTTTGCAGGAATATTCTTAATAGTATTGGGGAGCATTGTTTATAGTCTCAGTAATTATAGAGTTGATTTGGTATTTCTTTCTAAAAATGAAAGCTCAATTGTCAGCAGACAGGGTTGTTTGAGGCTGAATGAAACAAACAAGCTCTAAACAGGGATATAACTGAACAAATGGCTTCCACAGTTGAACACAGGAAGACACAAGTTTAGTGTAGTAAGTCTAAGCCTCAAATCCACAGAGAACTCACAGGATTAAAGATTTAAACTCACACAACACAACTAAATAGTCACATACAAGCAGAGACTGACTTGTAATGCAAAACCGAAGCTAATATATTAACCACAGCTTGAGCACAGGTTAATAACTAGTCCTGTACTCAAACTACAGACAAATTCACAAGTTTGAAGATTTGAGAGATGATTCCCAAAGGTTTTGTTTTTAATTCAAGCTAAATCTGGTTCTTACATTGTGCAAGATGCCTCTTATATAGGCATCACTACCACAAGCTGACTGACCCTAGGATGTAAACCTCATCCAAGGGCTAAGAAGGACTCTCAACTAACCTCTTAACATCTAATGAAAATCACCTAATAAGGACGAGCTCAACATCTCAACAGTACACTAAAGCAAAGAAAACAGACTGAACTATAAAGTATAAAGCAGATTTGTTATTTTCCTGAAATGACAAAGCTTGAATTTGTCTTCTGTTTGGGTTGTCTGGTTGTTAAACTTGGCATTCGGACTCATCAAGACTTTACTTGTGCTCTTAGGGACTTTGTTATTCATAATACTACTTGACTTAATGCAAAAGGGGGCCTCAACTGGATTGAAAATGTGAAAAATACCCTGTTGGACTTCTTTTTGGACTTGATTCTTGTAGGCTGTTTTTCATGGTCTTAGAGTAAACCTTTGGGAAAGTGTTCCTGGAGTTTTTTGTTTACCATCATGTGCAGTTGGCAGGGGGATAAGGTGAGGGTTGCTGGGATGACCTGGTGAACCTCTTTGGTGGCTGGAAGTTGACTGGTGCAGGCTGGTTGTTCTGATCTTGTTGAGTTGTTGTGCTTGGGATGTTGCTGGTGCTAGCTTGGCTTGTGCAATGGCCTATGTCTCAAGCCATGTCTTGTACTGTCCTGGCAATGGCTTGCTCAAGGAGTCCCCCTAGGTTAGCTCCTTTGACAACAACACCAACACATGTTGTTTTTCCTTAAATTCCTTCACCATAGCTGCTTCAGATAAGAACAAGACCCCATTGAGATCCTCAGTCATACTAGGACTCCCATAACTCTTCTGGTTTGGTGGTAGGGGTGTTAAGGTGATCTTCTTGCTTCCTTGCTTGAAGGTATAAGTATTACTTCTTCCCTGATGCAGTGAACTCTTATCAAACTCCCATGGTCTGCCTAAGAGTAGATGGCAGGCATCCATTGGTACTACATCACAGAGAACCTCTTCCTTGTAATTAAACCTTTCCAATTGAAAATGACACCAAACACTACTTGTCTACCCTGACTTCATCCCCTTTGTTTAACCATCTCAGTTTGTAGGGTTGTGGGTGGGGCTGAGTGTTCAAGTTAAGCTTGTTTACCATAGTGATAGGTGCCACATTGGTGCAGCTCCCTTCATCAATGATCAAGTTACACACCCTCCCTTGGATGGTGTACCTACTCCTGAAGATAAGTGATCTCTGGTCCTGCTCTAGGGGCGCCTGTTGGGAGTGCATTATGAAAGTCCATAGACCTTAATTAGACTCCTCTAATTAATTGCTAAATTACTTGTTAATTTAGTATTTAATGATCTATGTAACATGCATGCAAATATAAAGACATTTATATAAGAGAAGAAATTTCCTCACATTGATATGGAAAATATAAGGGCACAACAAGAACTCCTTCTTGTTGTTCTTGAGCTACAAATATGGATGAACACAAACAATCTCCAAAGTAGAAGATCTCCTCTAAGTTGCACCAAGATAAACCCAAATAATCTACCCTTATTATTAACTAGATAATAAGATAGATATTATACTACTAATATTATGACTATATTACTACACTAGTAATACTTAGTAAATATTAGTATTTGAGAGTTTTTAGTGAGAGGAAGAATTTTAGAGAGAAGTGTAACAATTGCACAAAATGAAGTAGTTTAATAATGAACAACATTTGTTCATTATATAGCCAAAATGGCCGGACCATGTAGTCCAAAAATGACTCTTATTTTGTTCAATTTGATCACATGCATTAGAGTGGAGTGTTGTAGTATAAGTGATGATTGTTTTCAACTTGTTATGTCACTTTCAATTAGTAACTAAAGAGTATAAACAAGAACAACAATCATCACCATTCTAACTACAATCCAACCGGCCACAATGGCCTAGTTTGGTCCATTTTGATTTTTGATATTTGTCTCACAAATACTTATTGATCATATGGTTAATTATCTTGTATAATTAAGTGTTAATTTGATCATATAACAATTATATGACTCAATTAAATAAATAATATGTACTTAACATTTTAAGTAATATTTTACCATTATATCAATATATAATGGGTCCCACAATGCTTGGTTAATTTATTTTACAACTCCTTGTAAATATAATTAACTAATTACCTCTATCTCAAAACCTCAACTAATTTAGTAATTTAACGATTAATTACTAAGTTAAATCTTATTTAATCGTATTAAAATAAGATATAAATTTATTAGTCAATTATCGCATAATTGAAAAATAAGTTTAATCGAATTTGAGTTCTTAACTCAATTTCTAATAATTAACTCTCGTACATATCGAATATATGTAATGTACTAATTAACTGTATCGTATACAAATAATTAGTTACTATTTGGATTTCATCCTTTAGGTGTGACCGAAAGGGATCAGTTGATCACCGCCGTCAAACGACAATAACGTCAAACTCTAGTTAGCCAACCGTTTTTGATTTACGTTAATCAACTGACTAATCATATATATAGTCAATAAATATCCCAATTATATTCCTTAATAAGATTTATTATGTGGCGCACTATTGTGGAGGACACCTACTCCAACAATCTCCCACTTGTCTGACACAAGTGTGCGTCACCGATTCTCTTGTCTATTTATCACATCTCCCACTCAACGCAAGGTGTCTTCCAGGTCGCACTTGCGATTGACAATATCTAGAGTGGTTTTCTCGATAGGGAGAGTAACTGTCTGACCGGAAAATCTACCATAGATCTCTTTCCGAGCGTGGCCACGCATTTACAGTAACTTCTCCTCGAGTGGCCTAAAGATGTTTTTACCCAACGTGGGTGGACAATTCTTGTTGATCCATCTACTCTGTATAATGCAGATCACCATGATCCAGAAGAAGTCCATCGGCCTCCTTTTACGGCACGACCTAGAACATCAACCAAAACCAATCGGAAACTGCACCGACTCAGATAGACGGCCGCCAGTCAAAAGAATCGACTTATAGAATAAGATAAAGACCCTCCACGACCATGCATCAATAATTGATTTAATGGGTCTCCACTACAATGTCAATGGCCCGACAGAGTGTCATACATCTTCTTGTAAACGACCATTCTCTCCATGACCCCATTGGTGGCGGAACCAACCATCGATCGCTTACAATCTAGTCCATTTTCGAGAGCGTCAACCAAACCCCCACCCTCTTGAGTGACTAGGGACAAAATACTAAGTTCGTCCTATTCACTGGAATAGGGTCCAACAATCTATTCGGATAAACAAAGTATTAAATTTAGTCAAACTAAATAAAAGAGTTTAAAATAAAACTCGAACAATAAATGCCATTATCATATATGAAATAATTAATACAACATTCAATTATTACATATTACATCATCTAAAGGAATTCTGGCACACGTCTCAATCCCATTGTGACGACATGACCATCATGCTTAGCCTTTGACAAAGGCTTGGTTAAAGGATCAACAATGTTGTCATCTGTCCCAACCTTACAAATGTCAATTTTCTTTCTGTCCACGTAATCTCTAATTACATGATATTTCCTAAGTACATGTCTAGACTTGTTACTAGACTTGGGCTCTTTTGCTTGAAAAATAGTCCCACTGTTATCACAATAAATTGTGATAGGATCTTTGGCATAGGGACTACTGTTAGTCCTTCCAAATTGTCCGAATCCACACAGCTTCCTTTGCAGCTTCAGACGCTGCAAGTCCTGCTGCTTCTGTTGTAGAATCTCCGCTTACACGCTTTGCTTGAAACCTTCCCGCAAACACTCCTCCATTCATCATATAAACGGACCGGATTGGGATTTCATATCCATCCATCCCTATCTGTTTGGAAACACTGTGCATCTGTGTACCCTTTACACTAACTCAGTCTCGCCTCCAACACAAGAACAATC
>JAIUZE010012944.1:0-17709 GCA_022085475.1 Heliosperma pusillum
GTTTCAGATAATGAAAGGTACAACTTTCAGAAAACTACAATACACGGCCTCGCTTTCAACCCTAACATGAATTTTAAGAAACTATATGGTAGCTAGTAGTATTAGTGTCATAAATGTTGCAAAGGGACTAAGCACAACTAAGGAGATTGAAGCTATGCTACGATTTCCTTCTGAGAATTTTCTGCTTCTTTTGATGGATGAAGCGAGTCTTTTGGTGTATGATCTTTTTGTTGATGATGCAGATCTTTTGGGGGATGATCTTTTGGTGGATGAAGCGAGTCTTTTGGTGGATGATCTTTCGGTGGATGATGATCTTTCGGTGGATGAAGCGAATCCTTTGGTGGATGATCTTTTGGTGGATGAGGTGAATCTTTTTGCGGGTGAGGCGAATCTTTGGATGTATGAGAGTCTTTTGGCGGGTGAGAATCTTTGGGTGTATGGGAGTCTTTTGGCGGGTGAGGATCTTTTGGCGGGTGAGAATTTTTTCTCTTGAGAAGATCACCGAACCTCCTCAACAACGCCTTCTTCTTAACCTGAGAGTTTCTTTCAGTCTCCATGTCATCAAAATGAGCATCCTCATCCTCAAAAGACAAATTAGCATCTTCATCAGTACTACTAGAAGGTGATGAAGCCCTCCGATGATAAGCTGGTGAGGAGTCTTTTTCCGGAGATTCAACAAGATCAAATATGGAACCACCAAGGGCATCATCCTTCTCCCTGACCTGCTCATCGTCCAACTCCTTGCTTGGCTTGGATGCCAAACCGGGTATAGAAGGCCAAAACTGGTTAAGATCGAAGCTGAAAGTGCTGCTCAATTTTCTCTCCTTATGCTCTTTCTCCGGAGTATCAGCTCCACACTCTTTCTTCGCCACCTTTTTCAGCTCCTTGCTCTCTTTCTCCAACTTAGCCACCTCTTTCTTTGACCCCGAAGTTAAAACCCGTTTGAGTTCCTTAATGCTCTCATTAGCCTCGGCCTCACTGATCCTAAGGCGCTCAGTTTCCTGAGCAAGGGTTACAAGGGCCTTATCCTTCTCGGCAAGAGAGTCTTGGAGATACGAGTTTTCAGTCCTAGCAAGACTGGCAGCTTCTTTAGCCACATTAGCTTCGTTTAATGCTTGCTTTAGTATGTCTCTCAACTTCTTACCCTCATCCTTTGATTTCTCATTAGCCTCTTCAACCTCTCTCATCGATTTCATCAACTTGTTGTATTCAGCTTGGGTTGCATTTTTCTCATCCTCGGCTTTCTTTATGCATTTGACAAACTCAATCTCTTTCCCGCTCCAGGCCAATAGAGACTCATCCGCCTCCAATCTTAACCTGTTAACAATATTAGTAAGGCGATCATTCTCTTTCTTGTTTTCTCTCAAAAGGGCTTCGTAATTCCCTTCAGTGGACTTGACCATCTTCTTCAAATTGGCGGCTTCCTCTTTGACAGCCTCGAGCTGGTGTTCTGTCGATAGTAGCTTCTCCTTAGCCTGCTTGCACTCAGATACGACTTCTTTAAGCGCCAATGCAAGATCCTCCAACGCCTTATCTTTATTTTCTTCAGCTTCCATAGCCCGTTTCAGCTCATTCTTGAGAAAATCAATCTCATTTAACAAGCTCTTAGTCTCTATAGTCGCCACCTTTTCTTTAGAAGCATCGCTTTTTTGCCTCATATCCCCCTCCAAAGATTCCATCTTCTCACGAAGAGAAGCTGCTTCGAGCTTGTGCTTATCTATCATAAGAGACGCATCCTGAAGCTTATCTTTCTGTTCCACAAAGGATTCAAAAAGCTTAGCCTCTGTTTCCTTGCGTCTCTCCACTTCCGCCTCCAACTCTTCCACCTTCTCCCTACTATCAGAAATCAAACCCTCGCTCTCTTTTAAAACACGTAACTCCTGTTTCATCTTCTTAACTTCATCATCCTTCTCCGACAACGTCGATTCAAGCTTTTTAAACTTGTCAACTTGAACTTGCAAGGACTCGATAATTTTATCCTTGCTCTTTAAGTCCTTGTTTGCATTCTGAAGAGCTTCCTGTACAATACTCAGCTCGTCATTATTCTCCGCTGAAATCTTACTTAATCGAAGCTTGATTTCCCTAAGCTCATCAATAGCGCGACTTCTGTCCTTTTCGGCAACGCTCAATTGGGCTTTAACCTCATTGAGCGCCTCCTGATCAACTTCTTCTTCTTGCCTCACCATTTGCTGCTGCATCTCTATGATGCTCCCCTCTTTTCTCCTCGAAAATATTGCATCAAAATCAGCATTGCCTACAACTCGGATATAATATAATCACATATAATGACATAAAACAATCTTGAAAATAAATCAATGATTTGGACAGTTGACGATACCTGAAAGATTAACCACTTATGTTTGCCAAAAATAAAATATACTCGTATCACCGAATGTCGATGATTTAACAACAGCTTGAATTATTCCAAACAAAAAACTATTTTGTTATGTTTTGTTCTATTTTTGTCCTTTTTTTGTGTTTTCTTTCTTTCTTTCTTTCTTTCACTCTTTTTTGTTTTTTTTTTTTTCGCTTTTCCGAAAAATTGAGCAGAGCCTGGGTACAAAAAAAAGCTCTACCCGGAGAAAATTTATTTATTGTATGAATATTCTTCCTTGTAAGAAGAACAAGATAAGTCAAAAGAAGGGAAGAAGAGAGAAAAGAAGGTGTATTTAATAAGAGAATTATCTTCTATAATTAGACAAAATCAGTGATAATCCAAATCTTCTATAATTGGGAAAACAAGCATAAGGCAGAGAATATATGTGGGAGGACTTTGAATATGGAACGCTGCTATACTAAGAAATAATTTTCTACCAATTTTAACCATTGAATTTTAATTAATCCAAACTTAGCAGCCACCCCCTCATACTATTGACTAAAAATTGTATTCGTAATAAAACTCGATTTTTATTAGTGTTTAGGATGCAAAGACTAATATGTTTACCTGAGTCGAGGGGAAAGAAACAAAAATGTCATTTTGAATATCAGAAAATAATCAACAGTGGGAATATTTAAGGAGAAATTGTATGATATTTTCCAAGTTCTGTCTATGTATGCTGCAAGTAGATCGTTCAGTGCAGTAATACTGATGCTTCAGTTTGGTGATCAGCGGATATGTATCCGTGCAAATTTGATACGACAAATCAATAATATACTCGTAGAAGATTATCAGTTCACATTGTTGATTTAGTCAAAAAGACGCCATAAAGTGACAATTTAAATTGTCAATCTATGCAAGTTGAAATAGATTTAAAAATGATGTAGATAGATTCTGAGAACGAGCATTGTGTTACACTGTTCTTGGGAGGTTCTGGGAAGTTATCCATTGCGTTTCACGTAGCAAGTAGATGGATGCACATTCCCACGAAACCGATGACTTTAGGCTTACGAGTTACAAGTTCATACATCTGGTTTATGTGAGTTTGATTTCATACTTGACAGACAATATATCAAAGCCCGTGATTAAGTAAGAAGTAGACGGAGTAATACAGATCGTCTTATACATAACTCCTCAAGTTCCCATATTTCAGTAACTACTTAACTAGCCTTAGTTGTGTTATTTCAAATAATGAAGTTAATCGAGCAACATGTGGACGGGTGAAATACCTGCAATTCTGCAAAGGCCACTCATCTTTCAGATCGAGTTTAGCAAGCTACACCAGTCTGCAGGTATAAAACATCCAGTTCTGTCTCCTTGAGCAGCCCTTAACAAAACCATCCAGTTCTGTTCTAACATTCAAATATTCAATTAAGCGATACGCGTAATGGATGAAGTAACGAGAGGCCATGGATAACAGCAATTATTATAACTAAAATACTCGACATTGATTCTCTAAACAAATTAAACTCACAGAAATATATTCTGTAGATCATAACAGGATTGAAGTTGATATAATGTATAATGTCAAGCTAAAAATTACATATACGAATGAATGTTTCACACAAAATCAATGTGACATCCCAAAATCATCACAATGTCACGAGTTTCCATTTAACACAACCAACAATTCTACCACACCTTACCACAACTACTAAATAAAACCTACAAAACATCTTCTCTTAACAAACTCAAGCACGTTCGCCTCTGATCCTACGAGCGAGCTGAATATCCTTAGGCATGATGGTAACCCGTTTCGCGTGGATAGCACAAAGGTTAGTATCCTCGAACAAACCAACTAGATACGCTTCAGCAGCCTCTTGGAGAGCCAAGACAGCATGACTCTGAAACCGTAAATCAGTCTTGAAATCCTGAGCAATTTCGCGAACCAGCCTCTGGAATGGGAGTTTCCTGATCAACAGCTCGGTACTTTTCTGGTACTTTCTGATTTCACGTAGCGCCACGGTTCCTGGTCTGTATCTGTGTGGCTTCTTCACTCCGCCGGTTGTCGGTGCAGACTTACGTGCTGCCTTGGTGGCTAATTGCTTCCTGGGGGCTTTCCCTCCTGTACTCTTACGGGCTGTTTGCTTTGTACGGGCCATCTACATCAATATGATTAAACAATTGATTATTTAGCGAAAATTAGAGAGTTTACACTACAAATTAATTTACCTGAAAATAGAGCCATCTATTTCACTACCAAAATAAATAGCCATCTATTTTACAACTAAAATAAATAAAATAAATTAAGCACAAATTCTCATTAAAGACGTGCATTATCCGTCACAAACTGAAGACAGATAGTCCCCTCTCACGCTATGAGAGAGAGCCACTATCCGTGTTCAGCCTAAAGACTTGCTATTAATTAAGATAGAACCCTAATTTCCAAGGTAGAAATCAAAAAAAAAAAAAAAAAAAAAAGGAAGAAGAATTAAAAAGGATAGAAGAATACCTGGAAGAATAATAAGTTAGAAAAATCTTTTTTGTAATCTGACTTTTTCTTTAAGTTGGATGAGAAAAGAATTTGACAGAAAATTTGAAAAATATGAGGTGCAGGTGGGTTTATATAGGGGATCTGGGGTGAGATAGAAGTGGAAATCTGACGGTGGATGTTGGCGATCCGTGTGAGATGGCAGTTGGTCATCCAAGGGTTGTAAATATTGGATTTTGTGTTTTCTCTATTGGACTCAACGCCTATGATTGGTTGTTTTAAGGTTTGTGCGGATTGAGGAAGTTGTATGTCTAGTTTTTTTTTTTGGAAAGTTTCCAATTTGGTTCCACGGGGTTTTGGTTAATTCCTATTCTATTTTATTTCACAAATTGTTCAATAGGATGGTCTTTTACCATGAGATCATCCTATTTACTAAAAAGCCCCAAAAAAAATTAAGACAAAAAAAAACTATTAAAGATTTTTAAGGTAAACTGTCATCTTCACATAAAACCAACGTTCAAATTCTTATTTCTCTTCCAAATAGAAAATTCATCTTCTTGTCTTAACGTAAATAAAGTTACTAGTTATCAAACCAAATTTTTTTTTTTTTACAAATGTAAAGTGTAATAAAATAAAAGAGTTTACAAATATTTGATTACATATTATCTATTTTAAAATGGGGAGGATTGAAAGATCCATGAACTACTCCACTAAAACTAGAATTCGACCAAATTGAACCAGCAAGACGACACTTCTTCAAAGGTGGAAACTTTTGAAAGTAATCGTCGAGCTGAATTAAGTAGGCAATAATAGTATTGGTGTACTTGCAAAGCGATGTTAGATGAATAACGGATACCGCATTTCGTTTCTTCAAACTAAATGAATCTCGAGCACAATAACATTCCCCATTTCTATTTTCGTCTATTTCATTCACCCTCGTGGTATTGCTGTTGATTTCCATAAACTACGTAAAGGACATGTTGTCATTACTCCCCATTTATGTTTTAAGAGTGCTACATAATTTAAAGGATGTTAATGGACAATCTGTGTATGAAGACCTATTGCACTATACCTCCACAAGTTCTATTTCAAGTAGACAACAAGTAATTTGTAGGACATTAATGGACAATTACACGAGGAAGTTAGCAAGTTTAGCTACCATAGAAGCAAAATTAACCAAGATCAAACACAAAATAAAGAAGACAAGGAGACGAAGAAGAAGACTAATCCTACTTGTATTAAAACACAAACAAATAAAGCATTGTGATTGATCCACGTCACAAATACAATATCAACTCTCCAATTGAAAATGTTATACATGATGTCACTATGACATCACCCACTATCATAGGAGAAAAAGGATTATACATCGGATGTACTACCTCATACCGAATTTGAATTTGAGTATATGTGTATTTTTCTGAGCATCTTAAAGCTTCTAAGTTACATTTTAAATGTTATATATTATGTTTTTGAGTTATATTGTAATTTTTTTGAGTTTAATGTTCAAATGAACTAACTCAAAAACTTAATAGTAAAGCTCATAAGTTTTTAATACGAAACTCAAAAACTTTATTACAAAGCTCGAAAAATTCGCTATATGCTGTAGTACATCAGATGTACAATCCACTTATTGCTATCATAGTACCATCCACTATTTTTTTTCTTTCATTTGTAAAACTCATGCAGTTAATCACATACATTTTTTTATTTCATTTGCAAAACTTATGCATTTAATTACATGGCTTAGTTACAATTTTGCAATATCATATTATTATCATTATTACTAATTTTTTGTCGTCATTATTATTATTATAACTATTATTATCGTCGTCGTCATCATTATTATTATTATTATTGTAATAAACAGTGGCGGAGCCAGGATTTGAAATTACGGGGGCGAAAATTTTTAGGGGGGGCGAACGACTAATTTTATAATATACATTTAAAAAAAATTCGAAAATTTTAACTAAAACTTCAAAATTTTCATTCGCTGGGGGGGAGGACCGCCCCTGCTAGCCCCCCTAGATCTACCACTGGTAATAAATCAGTTTTCAACCTTGATAATATCTAGACAAAACATAGAATAAGACGGCCTCAAACCATAAGACATATCATTTTGTAAAAATAAAAATATTCATTAAATAATGAGTTGTCCTTTAACAAAATGGGCCGTCTTACATAGTGTTAAAATAATTGTTGACATTTTCTTGTACGAGGTTTTAGTAAGTAGTAATAACGAGCATTGAATGAAGTAGTAATCATATTAATCATTATTACTACTATTTTATTGCACAACTCTATTTATTATTAACGTTCTCATATGAACTCGCTTTTATGCTAAATGTATATAGAAATATGTTTAAAATATACGAAATTTATATAGAAACATGTAAAAAAGCATGGAACAAAGTGTCGTAATAGAGATCGTATAAAAACAAATGAGAAGTAAAAATGAGAAGAACTACCAGATTTTAATTTTAATTTTTTTCCAAATCCACATAGTCTAAAAGGCGATATAGAAACATGTATAAAAGCGTGGAACAAAGTGTCGTAATAGAGATCGCATAAAAATAAATGAGAAGAACTGCAATATCAATTAGTAGACTATACAATCAGTTGTATACAACTGATAGTATAGATTTGGAACTTTATAATAAAGAAGTTGAGCGTATATGTACAGTTTACGAGCATTATTGAAAAGAATCTGAGCGCCTTTAGGTAAATTTTAAACTCAAAATATTATAATAAAACTAAAAAACTATTCATATAAGCTCAATTAATTTTGACAACTAAAAAATTAAAATGAAACTAAATTTTTTTAAAAGCTCAAAAAAATTGCATATAAGCTCAATTAGATTGACATTGGATGTACCATACTCATATACATTTGGTTGTATAGTCTTATTTGTGCAATATTTTAATTTTAAAAAATTTCCAAATCTACATAGTCTAAAACGCAAGTCTTTTTGAGACTTCTCATTGGTTGAAATTTGAGGTGTACAATTTATACGTGAGTTCCCTATGTTCTCTATTACATTTAATTATTCTCTATCTTTAACTCAATTCATATTCATTAATTCCATGAGATTGTGAAAAAAGCTATAACAACATAAAATTAGATTATAATTTCATGCGTATTATAAATTTATTTTATAAAAAACTATATGAGAAATATAAATGACATATACATAAAAATTAGGGTTTTTCAATACGGTAACCCTCTGTTTTTTCAAATTCTACGCGGTAACCCTACTTTTCAAAGATCACATATGGTAACCCTCAACTTTATTAATATGTATTACCGTGACCCTTAACTATTTTTTCCGTCAAGTTGTCGTTAAGTATAAGACATGGCCAATTAAATAATTATGAGATTTTCTATAAGGTAACCCTATAATTTATTACATCTTACATGATAACCCTACTTTTTTCTAGAAACCACACATGCTTAAAATATAATTACTTAATCAATCTTTTTGTCACATGTTTACTCAATTACACCCAAAATTGTCAAATCCGCCCTCATTACCCTTCAAATTAATCAAATAACCGAGCTCTAAACGAAACTTCTAGAAAGAACTTTGTTCGATATCAAAACACTTATAAATAAAATTTCTAAATGTCAAAGTAAAGGTATTCCATACCGCGCATTGTTATAATCAATCCCAAATTTGAAACATAGGTTTAATCCAATATAAGAAAAACTTTTATTTTCGAAACCCCATTAAGTCTCCCAAAACTAAAAATGTATGTTATAGAAAAATTAAACAATTACTCACTTCAATTATTTGACATATAACGCAATAATGTTGTGTACAATTGAGGAGTGGTGACTCATTTGTATACATAAGGCTAAAAACTTAATAATGGTTTTATTTGTTAATTATTGAACTAGATTTTTTTAGAATTACGGTAATGCTACCTTAAACAGATGATGATACCAAGAATTGACAATTTTAGAGTTGATATTTTTTGGAGTAATTGAGTGAATAACGTACTAAGAATGATAAATTGAGAGACTAAGGGAGTATTTCTAATAGTGTTTCTTTTGGGGAAAAAAATAGGGTTACCTTGTAGGATTTAGAAGAATAGAGGGTTACCTTGTAGAAAAGCAAAGAATTCAATTTGCCACATTACATATTTAACGGAAAAATTGACGGAAAAATTGTTGAGGGTCATGCTAATTCGTATTAATAGAGTTGAGAGTTATTACCATATGTGATCATTTAAAAGTAGGGTTACCACGTAGAATTTGAAAAAACACAGGGTTACCATATAGAAAAACCCTAAAAATTATTAAGATTACACTTTATAAGCTCTTAAGTGAATAAGGTTATAAATGCATTTTACCTAATAACTTCATATAAAATAAACTGACATTGCTATATGTATACATACGTTGTCTCTATATTTTCGTTTCTAATTTATAGATAGCAAACCCGTGCATTTTTGCACGGGAATAAAACTAGTAATAACTTAATACCTCCTCTTATTTTCACCTTTATCTTAACTTAAATGACTAATTCTTTAAGGTACACTTGAAATAATTTCGAAAATTTTAACTAAAAACTTCGAGATTTTCATCCGCTAGGGGGCGACTGTCCCTGCTACCCTCTCCCGATCCACCACTGACTATACCTATTTGTAAAACCTCTTAATTAAATCCTCCTTATTCCTCATAATTTGGCCATAATCATCAGGATAGTTTTTAACTTTTGAGATCAAGATATATTTTTTCACCTCCCAAAAAAAAATGGATTAGGAAGAAGAGTCGAAAAATGAAACTACTAGACAAATCTATTAGAAAAAGAAACTCAATTGTATTGTTGCTTTATACTCACAATAAATAAAATTGAGACCAAGAATTTTATATTGTGTAAACACACTGCATAAGATTATTTCCAACGAGACGCAAGAACGATGTGTACATTACGATGGATAACAATTAATATATGATCCAGAGCACATAATATTTTTTCTTAAAAACAATTTTACATCGTCTTCCAACATACTATTAAGCAAAAACAACCCGTGATTTTCACGAGTAAAAAAACTAGTGTCGCATTAAATATACTCAAATAACGTAGAAAAAAATATTTGACATGTAACAAGACACACTTATAACTATCATTGAAGCAGAGCAATAAATATTACTAAAATATTAGTGATAATATACGTTTTAATATCTATATAAGAAAACGTTATATGTCATTCTTCAAATATAAATTAGTATGTTGAACATTAGTTCTCCAACAACTATCACTAAACTTGTTTATTATATTTTTTGTATCATACTTAATAATAATAATAATATTAAATTATTTGAATAAATTTCATATGGGGTTGAAATCACTCGCGATTTCTTTTGTTCTAGTTTCATTGCTTGTCTTGAATAAACATGGTTTTGCTATTGAGTCAGCTGCTGCACCTAGCCCTACATCATTGGATGATTTCCAAAAATGTGCAAGCGACTTAGGCGCTACTTGTGGTGGTGCCATTTCGAAATATATATTTGAAAATGGGATAAATGTACCGATAGAATGTTGTAGCGCTTTGTTAAAGGTTGGAGAGGATTGTCACGATCTTTTAACTGAAGTGACTATAGTATATAAACATCTTTCACCCGCAAAAAGAGCAAAACAAGCTTGGCGTAAAAATGATCAAGTATGGAATCTTTGCAGCACAATTGGCAATGTTTCTAATTAGTGTAATTACTTACCCAAATGCAGTATTCCAAAATATTACATTGAATAATACATAGTTGTCATTTATATATTTATATAATCAAAATTATTTGGTTGACACAATTGTTATTTTCACTAAATAGTTAATAACAAAGTGAATATGAATCATGTTGTCTCCATCCTCATGCCTAAAATAAAATAAAAATGGTATTACATTGTTTGTATGCACCTTAAGTTGGTTCATTAACGAATGTTTCTTATAAATTGTAGTATACCTAGCTCTTATATTCATATTTGTGTATTTAGGATTCACTGATTGTCAATTCGGTTAAACATAGGATTTTGAAATAATTAATACTCATCCGATCCATACCAATGGGAACATGTTGAAAAATGGAGTATTTAAGAAAATGTGGAAAAATGAGGGTTAAAAAGAGAAAAAGTAGATGGGCCATGTAATTGTGGGTTTAATCGTGAGGTTGATAGGTGAGCCATGTGAATATGTGATGACATTTTGTGTAAATATCAAATGAGAATAAGGATAATATAGTAATGTTGTGTGTCAAATAAGGTATGTAATCATTGGTGTGGATCGTCTGTTTATGGTAAGTGTCATCATTGGTCTGGATCGAAGGGAGTATAAAATTAATTATTTAAATATTTTAAATAGAATAATCACATAATATTGCAACTTGCTTTATTATATTCGAAAAATAATATTTCCCTATGCATTATGTTTTTAAAACGGATATGTCCGTCTTAAATAAGAATTCGCCAAAATGGAATTATGCTGAACCTCTTGGTACCAAAGTGGACATAATCCCAATCTTTTATGAACCAGTCTCATTGATATTCGTGTAGAAATAGTTAACGTGTTTTAGACCACACTACTCCGGAAATCAATCATAACGAAGTCGCCACTTTAATCAATAATCTATATTCTTAACTAGACATCATTAATGGGTTGGGGTCGTAATATGGTTGGGTCATCTTAGGGTTTCATCACTCCGTATCGATTCATTTTAATTCGGGTCGTTCTAGGTCGCTTTGGGCCAGAACTTGTCCATAACTAAGTCATTTAACGTCACTTTAGGTTTAATGATTCATTTCGAATTACTTAAAATCAGATCACTTCAGATTTAGTGTGTGATAAGTCAACATACTCATACCAAGGGGGTAGGAGTCACAATACAATAATAATCTGAATGTAATGATATCCCCTAGTCCCATACCTATAAAAGGAATCCCGAATACATGAAAATGTACCGATATTTATAAATATGTTGATTGCTGATATGCCGTATTCATAAAACCGTCCCAAACATTGATGAAACCAGGCAAGCACTAGGAGATAATTCTTCTTATTCGTTTAACACGTCCAAAACCAGTCAAAGAATCGATCATTCATGAAACCAGGGGTTTATACTCGACATTAGCCATCCACTTAATACGATGAACAAATTAAACGAAAAGCATGTAACAAAACTACTACTGCTATAATGTCAAACTACATTACATATAAATGAATGTTTCACAGTGAAGGCGTGACATCCCAAAATAAACTAACAAGTATTTCAAGAGCTACCATCCCAACCTACGGCTAACCACATAACAAGCTCAAGCACGTTCGCCTCTGATCCTACGAGCAAGCTGAATATCCTTAGGCATGATGGTAACCCGTTTCGCGTGGATAGCACAAAGGTTAGTATCCTCGAACAAACCAACTAGATACGCTTCAGCAGCCTCTTGGAGAGCCAAGACAGCATGACTCTGAAACCGTAAATCAGTCTTGAAATCCTGAGCAATTTCGCGAACCAGCCTCTGGAATGGGAGTTTCCTGATCAACAGCTCGGTACTTTTCTGGTACTTTCTGATTTCACGTAGCGCCACGGTTCCTGGTCTGTATCTGTGTGGCTTCTTCACTCCGCCGGTTGTCGGTGCAGACTTACGTGCTGCCTTGGTGGCTAATTGCTTCCTGGGGGCTTTCCCTCCTGTACTCTTACGGGCTGTTTGCTTTGTACGGGCCATCTATTCAAAACAATTACACATTTAATTACATCGCAATTACTTGATCCTGAACCCCTTAATTGCATTATCAATTGCATTAATCAACTTCATCGATGAATAAATCAATCGATAATCACTAATATACAAATCAGACATTAATCTATATACAAATAAACCCTAATTACACAGAAAGAAAATAACCTGGGTATGAGCATCGTATATTCCCCAATTACAAAAAATCTTAATCACTAATTTCATGATCTGGGTTTTGAAATCTTAATCACTAATTTCGATCAGGATATAATAATAAAGTGTATCAATATCACTAGAACCCTAATTTCCTACCCTTATCTTATAAAAAATAATTGAATAAACCCTAAAATAACAAAACATTTTCTAAATATTTTAATAAACCCTAATAATTTGTAATCAAACCACGACACATAACATCAATAAACAGGGATCAAATGGATGGAAGATTACCTGAAGGAATCTTTAATTGAAATTATTCAAGATGATTTTTTTGCTTGACTTTTATTTATGTGATTTGATGGATGAATTAGCTGAAAATTTGAGAAAACTTTGGGTGTGAGTGGGTTTATATATGGTTTAAGAATTGGACATGTGTGGACATCTGACGGTGGTTATTAGCGATCCGTGTGAGATGACAGTTGGCCATCCAACGGTAGTGAACGATGGAAGGTGTGTTTTCTTTGTTGGAGTGAGCGGCTCTGATTGATTGTTATAAAGTTGGTGCGGATCGAGAACGATGGTTAATCGGCGTAAACTTTTCTTACGGTTGGGTTTCCGAGATCACGGGTTCTCGTTTAAGAAAACATTATCCGTTTTAAGTTGAATAACGGTCGCATATCATAGAGGCATAACACTTCTACATAAAAGACAAATATATCAGTTTTACTATTCATTTTTAGTGATTTATTCTATTCGCTCCCCTTCAACGAATGGATCTCCGGTAATGCTAGTAATAGCTTTCCCATCAATGCTATCGATTGGTCACTCAAATTTGCTATAAGTTGTTGGTGGTTGTGGCGATGAAGGAATAATATAGTATTTGGTCGAAGTGAAGCTAATCCTATTTATCCTACCCAGTTCCTGTATCAACAATTTCAAGCGTCCAAGCAAGCGCTCGATCGATTCTCGCTCTTTATTGCTAGTCCCGGACTTACACACATGGAAGTTTTTATTCGGTGGACTCCACCTCCTTTTGGTTACGTTCTTCTTAATACTGATGGTGCCTCTAAAGGGAACCCGGGTCCAACAGGATGCAGTGGTATATTTAGAGACAATACGGGTAATTTCATTTCTGCTTTCTACTTCTCATGTGGCATTTGTAGTTCTATGAGGGCTGAATTGTTGGCCCTCCTCGCGGGATTGGAACGAGTTAGAAATCTCTGTATCGACAAGCTTATAATCAATATGGATAATAACTCATGTATCCAACTAATTAATGAAGATCAATTAACTAGTAGTGGCCTTCGCTCACTAGTTATAACATGCAAGGAGTTGATTTGTAATGGAACCTGGACCATCAAGCTAACTCAGTGCTACAAGGAGGCAAATCGTGCGAGCGTCTGGCTTGCTAACCAATTAGTTGAGCCGACGACCGATTTAACGACTCTGGATGCCCCCATTCACGTCTTAGGGCTATCCTAAGATAGGACATTCAAATCCCTCGTTTATTAGCTAATTAGTTTTTTCGAAGCCCTATTCTGTACCCAAAAAAAACTATTCATATTTAAGATTGATGGAGTCGTCTTAAGAGATGGTATTTGGATTAGTTTTTGTTATTGCTATATTGCTCTCGCATGTCTGTTTTTAATTTGACGTTTTTTTATATAGCTTATTTTGATGATCTAGGCCTGTTGATGAGGTTTACACGAATGAGTGATAAGGGTAAAGTCGCGTCACCTTAATCAAAGTAATCCTAATTCACTACTAACTAATAGTCAGCGGTAAGTAAGATATCGAATCCACAGGGAGGCGGTAGTATTCTAATCTGTTAAACTAGGTTCGTCTCTATAGTAACAATTTCGGGGTTTTAAGATGTGTATTTCTAAACTAATAGCAAACAATAACAATAAATAATAACAATAAGAATAAAAGATTGAAATCAATGAGATTAAAAGTCTAGGGTCACAGGTTCACTAGGATTATTATTCAGGGGTAAGGAAGTAGTCAACTATCATGCAATAAAGTTATCTAAGGTCACAAGATCGGTCGATTCAATTATGCCCTTTAGATCGACAATTTAACATGTGATCGCTATTATTAAACGAGTTCTATTCAATTATCGTAGCCTATCTTAGTCTTAACCCGGTCGGTGTCAATCCTAATTTGCGAGACTAGTTAATTAATCCTGGCCAGTAATAAAAAAACTAGAATTAAAACGATAATCAAACAATAATCATGCAATTGCAATTCAATTAATTAGTCTACCCCTTCTAACAATCCTAGATCCCCTTTCAACCCTAGAAAGGAATTTAGCTACTCATGACGATATTAATAACAACGTTAATAAATAAAGCAAACATGATTAACAACAATGAAAGGATTAACAAAGAATAATTAAAGAACTAGAAGGTACTAATTGAATAACAAAGAAAGATTGAAGAATACCGATTACAAGCTTGAACTAAAGACAATAGTCTTGATGAATAAAATCGAGAGGCAAAGCAAACTAATTTAGGGTTTCTAATATTAAAGCATCCCTAATTATGAAAGACGAGCTTTCCTTTTATAATACAAATCTAATTAATTAGGTTAAACTAGTTTAGGAAAATATGAAAAAGCCGTCAAAAAGTAGGTTGCTCGATCGAGCAAAGTGAATCTGCTCGATCGAGCAGCCATCAGCACGACTCGATCGAGCAAGGCACTGTTGCTCGGTCGAGCATCCCTATAAAATGGCATGTTTCTTCGATTTTCTTCATTTCTTTTCTTTCGTTCTCGATTTCCGTGCCTAACCTTCTTCGATCCGACTCCGCCATGCTTCATATCTACTCAAAAAGCTCCAAATGCATCCAATCTGCATTAAAACATAACAGAAGCGGCAGAATCGATATTCTAGCTAAAATAGCATAGAAATAAGCAAGGAAAGACGGTAAATCGAGTTATATGTAACTAAGGGAAGCATAAAATATGTGTATAAATAATGATCATCAAACTCCCCCAAACCAATCATTTGCTTGTCCCTAAGCAAAGCACTCAACACTATACAAGGACAAACATACAAATGGTGAATGAAAAACTCAAAGCTAATGTTAATGCACATACAAATCCCAAGCTATCCATATCTATAACAAAGAAATGACCAAGTTGTACCAATAAAAAAAATTCAAAGGCACGGGAAAATAGAAAACGGAGCTCATATTCCGAGATTTTACATGATACCGTAGTATAGACAAAAACCAAATACCTTTCAATTTTGCAAGGCTCAATTTGTCGGATTCTCGCGGATTCACTAAAGCAGTCATAAGTTTATGTAAGGGTGAGTTTTGTGAAGATAGAAAGAAATAGAAACACTCACTCAACTTATGAAACATGCATGCATTCTAATGTGATAGTAATTTCCCCAACTAATACGCATTCGCTATAAAGTACATGAATCAAGACAACAAGGGAGGCTAATGGGTGAAGGTATAGAAGTGGATTGTGCCAAGGCACGTATGAGAATGTGAGGCTAAGACCGGTAGTCGCAGCGACACTTACCAAAACAAATCTACAAGACTAGCACAAATCAATACCCGACTAGAGTAATCATCTTAAATTTTGACAACACGAGAGAGATATCGATATTGCTCTTTGAAAAATGCATTAGACTCTAGTATATTCCCTTTCATTATCCCTTGAACAATTCAATGAAGCAACATGTTTTTTTTTTCTTTGTTCCTCTTTTTCTCTTCTCTTCTTTTCTTGTTTTTTTTTTCCTCTTTCATTTTTTTTTTCTTTCTTATATCTTTTGTTCCGTAACATTTCTCAACAAAGGGAATAAATGACACAAATGCCAACGTACTTGCTACACACATTTGATATTCTTTTTGAAATCCCGACCCAACCATAGTAGACAAGTAGACAAGAAAAAACATGCAACTGCGACTGTCCCGATAAGGTAGGCAAATTCTAGGAATGTAGCTATTAGATAGGTTATAAAACATGCTACAAAAGGCTCAAATTGTCTAAACATAAAGAACTCAATAATAAGGGTATAAAATCAAGTCTTTTTGGCTATGTGAGGCTTATTTGAACAAAAAGAACCGCCTTTCCTCATGCACTTATCAGACGAACGCGTATAGTATTAAGAAACGAATGTCACACTTATGCAATTTGATGTTACATATTCTACAAGGGTTACCACACTCAAGCCTAAAGACAATAAGACCAGTTTATTGATATTCCTGGCCTAGGAAGCTCTATAGACCTCAGAATTTTAAGTGGTTTACCAAGTAAAATGGCCAAATCTAATTAGCATAAGGTATGTCAAAAATGGTCAAAACTTGTCCTATGAGCTTTGTTTTCAAAAGTAGTAAGTCAAAACAATGTACATGGACAACTTATTTGGGATTCAAATGCAGAAACAATGTAAATTATCATCATTGTTATTCAACTTCACCAAGACTCGACCTAATAAAATGAAAAAAAAATATGTTTTTGGATTTTGTAAATTTTTCAATTTTTATGATTTTTTTTAAATAAACATATAGCGGAAATAAACACACAGCATAAATAAAGACTCTCCCCCAAACCTAAATGTCACAGTGTCCTCATTGTGACGCTAACAGCACAACAATCACACAACAACCAACATCAGCAACCTAAAGGACATAACTAACAAAGGGGAAATGGAGATAACTAAAAGAAAATATAATAAAAGAAAGTACAAGGATAGATAATACTAGCTTTTATAGACATAGTCTCCCCCAAAGCAGCTGCAAAATGGGGGCGTAGTGACCAGCTGTCACTACTGCTCATCATCATCATCATCATCATCATCATCATCATCATCATCATCCCTCTGAGCAGCACCAGAAGAAGAGGCCCGAAATGGCGCACCAAAACCACCAACCGGAGCATCCGGTCGGATAGGAGTATACCACGGACGACCCAGGCAACCAAAATCGTGACTAAACTCCTGGGAAAACTACTGAGGAGTCACCCCATAATTATCGAACAAACCACTCTCGTCACCCGGA
>JAIUZE010012946.1:0-26799 GCA_022085475.1 Heliosperma pusillum
ATGTCTTTCATGGGATGGATGATTTGGCATTTGCAAGATTCTGGTCTTAGATCGAAACAAAACAAGAATGGTGGGCATGAGGGAGCGAGGATTGGAGTCAAAATCTGAAAGACAGAAGAAAAAATGCACTGAATTAAAAAGACAAGTCCACCTTCTCATCTATATTTTAAAAATAAACGTAAGAACAGATAATAACACCAAATAAAAGACTTACTAATTGCGCTGCAGCAACATCAACATTGTCCAGACACTGGAACAAAAATAGCATCATGTGTGAGTAATGGTTATAACTGAACTCCATGTAAAATGGGGTTATTGAGAAGGGGTAGTAAGACAAACACTAACACTGTCAGTGGAATGTGGCACAAATAATCGACAAGCAGAATCCCGTGATCTCAAGCTCTCACCACTGTTTAGGATTTCACACCACACATTTATCACATAGGGAGATACTTGATCACCTTCAACCAAACTCTTCAATTGCCTCCTTGTCAATGTCTGGGTTTCACTTTTGAAAAGAATCTCCCTGGAAACATAGGTCACACACACATTTTAAGTAAGTTTCACAAAATCACCATCCACTTTCACAAAACAAGCTCCAGGATTCACAAATGAAGCAGTAAGTTCAGGTTTCACCAAAAACACCTAACAGTTTCACTAAATCAGGTCCAAGATTCACATAACAACATCTAAGATTCATATAACAAGGTCTGACATTCACAAAATAACGTCTGAGATGTACCAAATAAGGAAAAAAATCAGGAAAATGTAATTTTTAACCACTTATGATAAGATAAATACATTTCATCAAGTGATTCCACAAGGATGAAATCCAATACATTCTTCTCCGCTTGAGTAAAATCCTTGAGAATATTAGTGTTTCTTTGGAGATACGGAGATCGATAGACTTCTGCTGGAACTGTAGGCCTCTTGTTACGAGCTGTCTTCACACGAACACCTCGACGAGTGTAAACATCTGGAGTTTGTGTTATATCAACTAGATCTACTTCCACTGTGGGCTCAGAATGGTCAGGTTCAGGTTCGGCTTGATCAGATTCAGGTTGATCAGCTTCACCATAAGATGTGGAAGGTTGAGGTTGAGGTTTAGTTTCAGGTTGACGTTGAGGTTCGGTTTCAGGTTGAGGTTGAGGTTGAGGTTGAGGTTGAGATAAAAATTCTTCGGGTTGAGATAAAAGATGGTCATCAAGTGGTAGGAGCCTAAAGGATGGGCATTCTGGTTTTGGTGGTGAATGATGTGGCTGTATTGGTTGGAAGGCTTCATCCATAATCTCCAGTGCCGCCAACAAATCAGCCTCAGACCACCCAGTAATTCTCTTCGTATTCTCGGCAATATTCACAACATCACAAGACAAAATATTCTCCTCGTTCTGCTCATGCTCCTCATTATCCACAATCTCCTTCTCCTCCACAGTCTTCCCATTATCCTCATCCTTCCTATTATCCTCATTCCCACACTTTTCTTGTTGGGATAACCTACAACCTTCTGCCATACCATCCGCAGCTGCAACTAGTTTATCAACTGTTGGTGAGGAATGTAGCTTGCTGGGAGCTTGGCTAGCAAGACTTTTGTACTGCAAAAAGGCTTGAGCCAAGACCTTTGCGGATTCCGCAAATTTATCAACAAACTCACTAGCACTGCCTGAATTGCTAGATACAGCAGGAGCAGCAGGAGCAGCAGTTTCAGCATGTTCAGATTGTTGTTGCTCAGGTTGTTGTTGTTCAGATTGCTTCACAGATTGATGTTCAGAAGAAGGAGCACCAAGACTTTTGGAAGTCTGCCGAAAGTCAATTTTAAGAAGCGGAGAAGGTGCATGTGGCATATGCTGACTCATTACAAGTGGAGGCTCAACAGAACCCCTGCCAAAAGTTCTCGTCTTAGAATTTTTGTCGTTCAATTCATCATTAATTCTCTTCAATATAGCTTCTGTTGTCCAGGTGGAGAGTGTCGGAAACTGGCGACTAACAAGGCGTGATTTGAAGACACACCGGTCTAGATAAACAAAAACCAAGGCCATAATTGGGCCACCAAACCAGTTTTCTTTCAACTGTTTGTTCTCAAACTCTTCCTTTTGCCAAGACTGAACTTGGTCAGCCAACTTCCTTTTGATGAAGTTGCACCAGTTGAAATCAGAGATCAAGTCGGTGTTTGCAAGACTTTTAAGAAGTTTCAAACTGGCCTGATTACCTACAACACCCCCTAAAAGAGCAGAGAAAATGTAAATGATGAAATTGCGCTTGAAATCATCTCCGCCTTCTTTTTGTGTAGGGAGCTTGGCCAGAATGTCTTTGACATCAATGGAATCATTGCCGAATTGGCTTTTGAACTTCTCCAAAACAGACAGATAAACAGGGCACTTATCTCCATTAGACGCTTCAATGACAACATTTGACCCATTGGTAATCCCAGGGAAAGATATATATCTTCCTCTAAAATCGGAAGCTTCCCGTCCAACAAGCATCCTTTAATCGGGTCATAATTCGAAACAAGCCAATATGCCAAGCTTCCCGGAACTTTCTTTATTTGAAGAAGCAATAGAGAACCAAATCCCATTTCTTGGATAGCTTGAATTTGTTTCTCTGATAGCGGACTATCCTCATTGTGAAGAAAGTGGTAAAGTCCAGCTGGAGACATCCGGGTCCTCAACACCGGCAATCGCTCTTTATAGTTTCTTTTCTTTTTAGTTGGTTCACATACTTCACTAGTAGAGCTAGCTGGTGTTGATCTCTTCATATTAGGTCTGATATTCACAAAATAAGTTCTGAGATTCACAAAATAAGGTCTCAGATTCACAAAACAAAGTCTCCGATTCACATATAAGGTCTGAGATTCACAAATTAAGATCTGATATTCACAAAACAAAGTCTCAGATCACATGATAAGGTCTCAGATTCACAAAACAAAGTCTCAGATTCACATATTAAGGTCTGAGATTCACAAATTAAGATCTGATATTCACAAAACAAAGTCTCAGATTCACATGATAAGGTCTCAGATTCACAAAACAAAGGCTCAGATTCACATATTAAGGTCTGAGATTCACAAATTAAGATCTGATATTCACAAAACAAAGTCTGAGATTCACATGATAAGGTCTCAGATTCACAAAACAAAGTCTCAGATTCACATATTAAGGTCTCAGATTCACAAATTATGTGGCATCATGAGAATTAGATAATAATACAAATGTTGTACAAGATCCAAAATAAGGAAAAGAGACTTTCATTACTAGATAATTATACAAATGTTGTACAAGATCCAAAATGTAAAAAGACAACTAGATAATTATACAAAAGTTTGCCTTGATACAAAAGACGCTGCCTATAGATTACATTTAATTACAAAAATGATAAAGTTGAGTAGCTGTCCTATAGATCGAGCAAGAGAGGTAAATCCATATAAGATAAGGTTGCCCGAGTTAATAACTCGGTTGAAACAGCAACTGCTATGTCACGGTCCGGAGATGGCAGAGATAAATAATGAAGCAACTCATTGACGTGTGCGAGTGCAGTATCATCGAGAGCGGTAAGGTGTTCTCTTTGGAAATGATTTTGCTCTTGCTGACTATGCAAGAGAACTTGAGCTCCCATATTTTCAGTCATAAAGCACTTGCATCTTTTATAAATTATTCTACGACCCCTACGAATAATTCTCACACCATTGACATCATTGATATGGAGAGAAATTCCATGTGCAAGTTGAATGAGCGGTGCACTAGGGTGTATGAGAAAAAGCTGACACCAATTCCTACAGACCAACGCCATGTTTGCCTTATCATGGTAAAGAGTAACTCGATTGAAAATGTTATTCATTAGATCTTGATTGTTGAACACATCAACTTGGGGTTGATAACGGTAGTTAGTGAGCTGAACATTCACTAAGGGATCAAATGAGAAAGTCATAGCCTCTTTTTTTTCTCTTACATAATTCTGGCCAAAAAGTGCTCGATCTTCTTCGAAGATATTGACTACCCACCCCTTGCACCAATTTTCCATATTTGCCTATGTATAAGTACTAGAAACCAGAAAGTAACCTACAAGCATCACAAATTGAACACTACAATGAAGAAAATTAAAAATAGAAACTCGTAAGGAAAAGAAATTGAACACTACATACTGAACACAACAATGAACACTGCATGAAAAAAAGAAGCTGTAAGATTCACAAAAGAAGCTGTAAGATTCACAAAAGAAGCTGTAAAATTCACACATAGGTGTCAATGTATATGTAATACATAAGAATTAACAAAACAAGACAGAAAACAAAACAAAGTCTGAGATTCACATAATAAGGTCTGAGATTCACAAAACAAAGTCTAATTAGGTCTCACATAATTAGGTCTCAGATTCACATAATAATGTCTGAGATTCACAAAACAAAGCCTCAGATTCACATAATAAGGTCTGACATTCACAAAACAAAGTCTCACATTCACAAAACAAGCAAAACAAGACAGAAAACAAAACAAAGTCTGAGATTCACATAATAAGGTCTGAGATTCACAAAACAAAGTCTAATATTCACATAATTAGGTCTCAGATTCAAATAATAATGTCTGAGATTCACAAAACAAAGCCTCAGATTCACATAATAAGGTCTGACATTCACAAAACAAAGTCTCAGATTCACAAAACAAGTTCTAAGTTTCACAAACTAAGTATCAGTTTCACCAAAGTAGGAAAAAACAGGAAAACAAAGTAATTAGTCTTGAAAACAGGAAAACAGGAAAGAACGAAAGGACCTAAATCAACTGTGCTTGATTGCTAAGAAAGACGATGAAAACCTGCATGAAAACAAAGTAATTAGTCTTGAAAGTAATGTGATAATCATAAAAAATTTTAATAAATGACGAGTGTGCTTGATTATAATCATAAACAATTATAATAAATGACGAGAAATGAAGACGATGAAAATTATTGAAGAAGACGAGAAATAAATGACGATGAAGACGAGAAATAAATTATTGAATAGCAGTAAATAAATGACGATAAAGACGAGTGTGATAATGAATAGCAGTAAATAAATGACGATGAAGAAGACGATTATCATAAACTAACTAGATCAATCGCAAAACACGAAATGAAGACGATGAAGACGAAAGACGATGAAGACGAAAGACGATGAAGACGAAAGACGATGAAAAATGAAGAGAAAGTACCTAATTTGAGGACAATAATGGCGGCCGGAAGATCAGTAGTAATGGCGGTCGGAGGCTCAGTAGTTGAAGACGATGAAGACGATGAAAAATGAAGAGAAAACGTTTAGAGAGAGAGAAAGAAGAGAGAGAGAGGAAAAATGAAAAATGAAAAATGACGTAATAATTGGAAGGATTGATTTTTATGGGGTATATATAGTGACACGTGGCATCATCTGGTGAGCCTACAATTTTTAGATCCAACGGTTTAGAATGTGTCCAGCCGCCTCATACTAAGAAGGGTGCCTCACATGATTCAATTTCTATATATATATATATATATATATATATATATATATATATATATATATATATATCTGTGTGTGTGTGTGTGTCTATATATATATATATATATATATGTGTGTTGCATTTAGCTTACTTAACATGCACTTTATTTAATTTACTTAATATTCTTAAAAGCCAAAAACCCGTTCTTTCATTTTCCTTATCTAAAACCATCAAAAATATGTTCTTTATTTCAAAATAAAATGTAAGTTCATTTCATTCCTCTCACATTCATGTACTTACTCGAGGACGAGTATGGTGCAAGTGAGTGTGTGGGGGGGGGGAGAATTTATTACTTAAGCTTTAAAAAAATGGTAGTTTAGAATTGTATATACTTGTGTTTGTTGCCCTATTCAATAAAATAGGTACAACACTTCATTTCAGACATGAACAAGGAAAATTGAACATCGCTTGGTATAACTGCTCTAAACAGATATCCCTTCCACTTCTTTTAATTTCTTTGTTAAGGAGGATGAACTTGTATTCCTATGAGAATGTTGTGTATTTTGGAAATGTTGCGGATATGTGCTTATGTGTTGTTAGAAGGTTGAAATAGTTTATATGTCATCTAGATGGTTCGAGCAAGTGCATTATGTTGTATATATGTTAGTTGCCTACATAGCATGTAGTTGCATGTGTAATACTCTATGTGTGGGGTGCCTCTGAAGAGATCTATAGAGAGGCTTAAAATCTGACTAGTGCTTAAAGGGGTTGAAAGTACTACTCATATCAACAAAGTGCACTTTCTTTTCCGGTTATCCATGCGAAAGAACTTGAAAGTTAAGCGTTCTTGAGTGAGAGTAGACTTAGGATGGTTGACCTCATGCACTACAACAAAAAAGGCATTTTGCGACGGATTTGTTGCGACAAAATGCGCTTGAGTGAGGACAAAATGCGCTAGAAAGGACCCGTGTTTATCTATGGGCCATGTACACGGCCTGGCGAGCTATCGTGAGTGACCGCTACCAATACAAGGTTTGGGCCGGGGTGTTACAACATGTTATAAAATATTTTGCAAATCGTCTTTTTGAGAAACTTGATAAATGTGCATAAAACATTATAGCTACCTTGTGGATAGAGTGTTTATTTTAATCGTGGAGTTTGAAACGCCCTAGGTTGTGCATCTCTAGCAAAGTCTTATCCCGTCTATGAGAGCCGAGTCGAGAGCTTGCGCTTATTCCACTTTGATAACCGTTTTTGGTTTGAATACTCCTTTGTCGTCGGGTTTCTTAGGTGACCGTGGTGCTATGGAATTAACCTTGATCCAATGCCTTTTCATATCTATCTACAATAAAATTGTAAAGCGACTCAATATAAGCCAAAAATCAGAGTTCAAAGTTATGTTATTTTGTTTTCGTCAAGGAAGTGCAAACTGAGACTTCTAGGGATTCTAGTGGGCCCAACTATATGGATCCACTCAATCCCACTACGGTGGGGATAGCCCTATTATTAGTCCCGACCGCATGCTCTTGACGGGAACCTTACACTAGGATGTCAAAAATCGCAACATCAAAATCCAATTAAAAAAAAAATCAAGAAATAAGAACTCAGACACCTTCTTTCCTCTACCTTTTTGGATCATTACATCATTGGTTGCATAACATTGCAGGACGACCCTGGTCTCTCATTAAGGTGGGAGACGTGAAACCTCTAAACCTTTAGTGTTTGCTAACACAAAGGGATCTCATGCACTTTCATCATCTATCTAATCACCCTTTGCGAAGCGACTAGTAGATGGGAACGTGACAATGCTAGATTTTCACCACTAGGAGGCGAACCCTCTTTCATGATTTATGAACTTAATAGCCATTATAAACTATGCGTGTTTTAGACGGTTTCTCTCTTAGACATTCCAGTCACATGGATGAGGCATGTTGACCCTTCTTTTGTAGATGCATCTTTAACTTGTTTCATGTGCCTAATTGTTTGATGTGTCGAGATTTTGTGCAAGACCTCACTTGGCATGCGAGTTTTGCTTTTCCCTCATGAACATAACTACGTGATTTGAAAAGGATTAGAGTGCACTAATACTCATTCCGCGTAGGATTTAGAATTATCGTAAGCGTTTCTTATATAGTGCATCGTGCTTATATTAAATAAGGGTCTCCGTCTTTAGCTTCCATTTATTCGAGGACGAGTAAATGTTTAGTGTGGCGAGATTTGATAACCATTCTATTCGCATGAACTTGGTACTCATAAATGTGTTATTTATTCCCCATACTTGTGCGCCTTATGCTAAAATCGTGTTTAAATGCTTTAAATGCGTAAAACCCGACTTTCGAGTGCTTGGTTCTATACTTTTGTGTTTTAGTGCTATTTAGGTATGATATGGACCCATCGAGCACTATATAGGAGGCCCTTGGGACGGCTCACCGACCCACGACCCGAAAAGAAGAAGAAGGATCACGCGAAACAAGGCGAGATGAGCCAACCGTGCGAAATGGAGTATGCTGGGGCGAAACCAAATCAGATAAGCATTGACTGTTCATGGCGAAGTCAACCGTGCGAAATCGAATCAGGGAAGTATGAGCCGTGCGCATTTAGCCGTGCGCAACAAGTGGACTGTGCGAAAACTCAATTTCGCACATTGTTCACCCGGGCCTTATACGACCTCGTTTTGTGTTATTTGTAATCTAGTATAAATAGGCAAAACCTGAAAAATTTGCCCCCCACCTTCATTTTAAGTATTTTTAGAGAAAGAAAAACTCAACTACTCCCTTGTAATTGGATCTATTGTTCTCATATTTTTCATTTATTTCAAGATTAAAGCTTTATTTTTTCCTTCTAAGTTACCGTTGTTCTTCCTTGCCTTTCATAGTTGGTATTATCTCTTTCTCTTTTATTTTTATTTGCTCTTGTTTCCATTGTGTTTACTTAAAAGTTTGAACATTTAGAGTTGTCTTGTTCATAAAGACTCTTCATTTGTGTTTACTTGTTGATGAATTTTAGTTTTACTGCTTTTTAGTTTCTATTAATTGAGCAGTTACTTGTCCTTAGATAAAAATCTAATCTTTTTAATGTTTAACATTAAAGACTTCATCTTTATTGGTTTTTCTTATGTTTTCACCATGAATAGTGAGAAGTCCTCTAACTAGGACTCAATTAATCCTCGACATTTGTCATTTACTTGATTAACCCACATCTTGATTAATCATTGGGGTATTGGGTAAGATTAATTAAAGGATTTAATTTGTCTTGCGTCTTAGTTAATTTGTTGTTGACTTTTAACCCTTGACCATCAACGGAGTTGACTAGGTTGGGAGCCGACTCGCCTCTTTAAGACTAGTTGTCGATTTAGGTTAAACCCGGGAGAGGGAATCTACATAGGGTGCCTTTAATTGTCGGGTTGAAATCTACCTTTGGCAAAAGGATTGGGATGAGCGGCAAATTAACGTGGGGCTATTGACCTTAACCTTTGTCGGGCTACATGAGAATGGAGCTGTTTGAGTGGACTTAGGCTAGAGAAGGGGATTCCGACTTACGAACCCGGGAGGGAGGTGATCGGAGCAACTTGCGTCCTAACGCGAACCCGGGAGGGGGGTGTTAGGCGACCTAGAGGAATTTCCCCCTTAACTAACACTCTAGTGACTAATGAACGTGAATTATTATGGCAAATGGGCAAGTCGGTGGAGAGATCGAGTCCTAGGCTTCTTATTATTTGAATTAAACCTTATCTTATTAGCATGTTATAGTTTATTTTGTTCTTGCACTAGCTTAATCTTAATTATATGTCTTTTAGTTTAATTCGATACTCAACCCTTCAAGTTTTATTCGGCTTAGCTAAACATTAGAATAGAAACGGTTAGAAGTCGTCCTTACTCATTGTGGTTCGACCCTTGTCTAAGTGCGACGTCCTTCGTTCATTTGCGAGATATATAAAACTTACCATCAAGGATAGAGAATGAGGGCAGTACGACCAACGAGAAAGGTTGTAAACAATAACAAGTACTCATACTCCAGCAGTACGACCAACGGAGATGAGAATTCAAGAAACGTTCAAGCAAGTACGCTACATGAAATGACACCACCTCGCAAGAATACAAAATTTGACGGTCTGCCGATCAACGTCATGCTTTCGCCACCCAACAACGTCATCAAATTTCCACTAGCATATGCAACAAGCACACGAGAATGTACCCCCATTGCTAGTCCAACAAGTATAAGGGTACAAACGGGAAATGAAATATCGACTCCATCCAACCAAACACTATTACACGACCAACCAATATATACAAGGTTCACTTGGATAAGCTATGAGAATACGACATGGAAAATGCAATATAATGATAAACATGTTAAATATGGCAAATTCATACATTCAAACCGTTAATTAAACATGTGACGGTAATGTATATGTATTTAAACATGTGAACGAATCAAACATAATATATATACGCAACCATGAGAAGATTAAATAATATAAACCATCATCCTACACATGTTAATACACACTCACGAACTAGAATAAGTAAAACGGGCGTTATTTCCTCATACGGACTCTGAATCGAGTGATTCAAAAGCATAAACAACTTATTTTTTTGACGCCGATCAATCTATCAACTTTACATAAGCATATGAAAGTATGACCTCCGTCCCGATTGTCATCCCGGCTGGTACGGGGGTTGTCATGGTTAGGATGGACTTGTCCCGCCGGCACGACTTACAGACGAGGGGTAGAGCAGCTCTGCGGCTTGTCTTGGTCCGGGATGGGATGGGCTTGTCCCGGTCGTGATGTGTATTGTCCCGGCCGGTATGGCTTTAGGACGGGCATGAAATGAGTCTTTGTACATCGATTTCTCTCCCAAACTTGTTCAAAACGACGATATGCAAATGGTAATGAAAGCAATCATGAATTACAACACGGATCCTTTCCAGCACATTTTTTCCTTACTCGTGGGCATCCCAAGAATCTTCCCATGAGGTCACCCATTCTAAAACTACTCCCAGCCAAACACGATTGACTGTGGAGTTCTTTTGCATGGACAACCAGAAAAAAAAATGCTCTTTGTTGTTATGAGTATTACTTTCAATCCATTTAAGTACTAGTCATTTAAGTCAATCAATTGATCTGCTTAGAGGGCACCCCCATGCATGGAGAATTACACACCCCCACTTAAAGAATGCAACATCCTCTTTACGAATGGCAGCATATGGCCGCAGCCAAGCCCATAATATTCTTTCGCTAGATGGATGAACCAGATACTCTTGACCACATGCTCACCACAAGGTAGCATGGTTACTCTAATACCACTTGTAGCACCGTGACCCAAACCCTGCGCCCAAGCTCGTCCGGTTGTGTACTTGGCCCACAGATCAACACAACTCTTTTTCACCACATTTAGTCCTCACTCATGCGAATCTCGAGAACCTTTTGAAGAGGTCACCCATCTGAAGACGTGTCTAAGCCAAACACGCTTAACTGTGAAGTTTCTTTGCATGGATAACCAAAAACAAAGTGCACTTTGTTTATAAGAGTAGTAATTTCAATCACTTTAAGCACTAGTCATTTAACCCATCAATGGATGTCTTTAGAGGGCACCCCATTCATGGAATATTACGAGCACTTCTAACACCCCGTCCCAAACCCTGGGTCGGCAGCAGACACTTACGGTAGCTCGTCAGGTTGTGTACATGACCCACAGATCAACACGGGTCCTTTCTAGCGCATTTGGTTCTTAGTTATGCGCATCATAGGAACCTATTCAGGAGGTTCCTATCCTAAAACTATTCCTAGCCAAGCACACTTAACTCTAAAGTTCTTTCGCATGGATAACCAGAAAACAAAGTGCAAGTTGTTGATATGAGTACTTTCAATCTTGTAAAGCACTAGTCTTTTAATAAGCCTACCAATAAATCTCTTTAAAAGGCACCCCACGGGGAGTATTACACAAGGTAATTTAGTAAAATAATATAGAGGGGTAAGAAAACAGTTAGGAGTAAGAGTGGATAATAGAGTAAAAAGAGGTCGGATTAAGCCCTTCTAAGAGCAATATAAATAAAAAAAAAATTGTATATAAAGGTCTTGATCTTATGTCATATCACATTTCATAAAATCCAATATATAATAACATTTATTCACAATACACAACTCCTTATATAAAGTTCTTCAGTGGAAAATAAAAAAACATTAATTGATCTCACATTTTTAGAAGTTAATATTTATTGGTTCCGAAATTCCATATCATACAAATTGAGTTCTTTATAAAATTGGAAATAAACTTTAAGTTGTAATATATAAACTTTTATTTGAGCTCTTGGTGACAACCCCAAAAATAAGAACCATTAGTGTTAAAGCTCTACAGTAAGTAGTCGAACATTAATTACTTACTTGATATATGCACTCATAACCAGAGGTGACAAATGAGTCAATAAAGTCGAGTATGGGCTGAGTCAGTTTGGGCCGGGTCATTTTGGGTTTGACATATATTTCGAACCGGGTCGGGTTATTTCGGGTGACCAATATTTGGGTCACTTTCGAGAATGAATCATTTTGTACTGGACCACTATCGAATCAATGGCTAAACCATATTAGATAGTACTGTTTTGATTAAAAGAAATACTATTTTGCAAATTTAATTAATTCATTAGGGATAGTTGTAACCTAGAGCTGACAAAAGTTTACCTCATCTGAAGAACTGACCCGACTTATCTGAAAAATAATCAGATAGAATTTTCTTGTAACTTTTTTATTTGTAAATTTAATAAAATATCAGACATTTTTCTTTTCAAGAGAAATTGTAAACTCAAAATTAATAGGATGTTGAGAATGTTAGTGCTAGTAAATTATGTACACTATTCTTAGTGATGGATCGGGCGGTAACATGCGGATTAAGGTGATGACATACATTTGATAATTTGGCAAATTAATCAAGGTTTTAAAAGATTATGCAACAACTTTACAATGTATTAAAGACGTTAAAACGCAATTCTGGTTCATTAAAGGACATTATAACTTGTTATTGATTGGTGGACTACATTACAATGATATGGTGATGAAATGATGTATCAAGTATCGAGGATTATTCTTAGTAAGTCGTCTTGGAAGGTTGCATGGAGCGTATGAGTTAGAGTTAGTTTCAGAGTATAAAGTTTAATATCCAAAAAGTTTGTGCATGAATCTTGTAGTTCTTACTTAAGATTTTAAGGGAAATTATGTAATTTTTAACGAAGAACATATTCTTTTGTCGACCATTTGTTTATTTTGATAAATAACCATATGAACAACACATTATATTGACATTTTAGTAATCTAAAATTTAAATTTGAGTAATAAAACATTATGTTTTCACTTTTGATTATCCAGATAAGACGTATTTTGAGTCGCAACAGACCAAAATTTGAGTTTTAATGTTTGGCGCCAAGGCAAAGAATTAATTTTCTAGCATAAGCATCAAGCCAAAAACTGATATTCATCTTGGCGCCAAGTCTAATTTTCAAATATTAGATTTTGGCGCCAAGTATGAAATTTAGTTCAATTTAATGTTAAGTTTTGATATTATTGAATTTTTGTAAAGATGTCCCATAGTCAAAATTATATTTAGGAATATTTTTAAGTAATTTACAAAAATAGGTAAAAACTAAAAAAATTCGTAAAGTGGTAAAAAATAATGGAACAAGTGGTAGAAAAATGATGGAAAAATAATTTTGGAGGATTTTGGGACACTTTAGGTCACTTTGAATCGCGCCCCTTATTGGTTGGGTCATCTCATATCGGGTCAATATTGGGTCAAAGAAGGTTTGCGTCAGGTATGGGCGGGTCAGGTCAATTCAGGTTTCGGATCAAGCATGTTTGAGTTATTTCGATTTTTGGGTCAGTCTTATCAGGTTGAATCATTTTGACGCGTTTTGTTTGGTATAGTGGTAGCCATCAATCTATGTACTTGTACTCCGTTATAAAAGAAAGAGCCATTGGTCTTAAAAAAAATTTTGGCAACGGTAAATACATAGTGCTTAAAAACTAATAGTACGACTCCTAGAATCGCACATACAAATTACAATAATATTGAAAATAAAAGTACGTTTTCCTATTAACTGACTAGAGAAGACAAAGTGTCGGGTAACTGCAACATGTTGATGGAGTATAGTAGCTTGGACATGAGCTTCACCATGAATGACATCTCCATAATGCGAATCTCAAAAAGACCATCGAGGCATATGATCTGACGAGTGATGGGAACAAGATGCACTTACGCCACGAGGACGTAGAAATCAAATCTCGAATGCAAGCCAAATAGACTTGTCTCTAGTGGAGAAAAATCTCCCACAACTTGAAGAACCAACCAAACAGATCAAAGAATAATATCCCAATGCAAGAAGCCAAACCAACAGACGAACAAATACACAAATTGCCCGATAACCAAACGCCTTACCAAATGTACCATAGGGAACCATACTAAGGTAGAGCCAATATATACCAGACACAAAATCAACCTAATCTTGAGCAAGAAAAATGAGAGACAATAATACACTATCATGGATAACGAGAAGGAAACCACTGAAGCCAACCAAGCGAATGCCTCTTCCAACCCAACTAGGCCTACCAAATCACACCACAAGAGGCACTAAACCTGGTTCACATAAATCAAGGACCACGACACACACCGACGTAAACTAGGTGAGCCAAGAACCTGCCAAAGCCAAAAGACGCAGACACCTTCGATTCCCAGGCGAAAAACCCAAACACTACACAACCAATCATACATGCAAATAGCCAACCAGTCGGAAACCTTAATAAAAACCACAAGAACACGCACTAATGGAAACGATAAGTGGGAGGAGGGGCGAGGAGGAGGGGGAACATCATATCAATTTGAAAGGCATAACCATTTTAACGACATTGAGTTGTGGAAAGTGGAATATACCCATCCCATAGGACCGATATGTGGGGGGTGGGGGTGGGGGTGGGGGTAGGGGGGGGAGGAAAACACTGTATCGACTAAAAAAACTACCAATATAAACCACCAAGGCACTAACACGATGGGTTATACCCATCCATAGACATAAAAACAACAAACCCATATATGAAAGCCTTACCGGGGGTGGGGGAAGGGGCGAGGGATCAGGGAACACACCCCAGGCTTGCATGCATGGCCGATTCGATGGTGTCGGAACAGAAGATCGACTGAAAAGAGAAGACGACCACCAAGACATACCACCGTCAACAACGACGAAGGGAAAGCCGAACGCCAACGGAAACCAAGAGAAACAGAGTGAGAAAAAGAAATGCATTAGACCCATATTCAGCGAAAGGATAGGAGAAGTTGTGAGGCGCAGAGGGTGGGAGGCGGCGGCGGCAGAACAAGGGTATTAGGTTTAGCGGTTGTTTAGATTGTGAAATTGTGAAATACTCGTAGAAACTAGAGTTGTTTACAGGTGGGACGGCCCAACTAACCCGCCCGGTCAAGACCGCAAAAGAACCGGACTTGGACAAGGTAGTTTTAAAATGGTCTAGTCCCATTACCCGTCTTAAACGCGCTTACCGATGGGCCAATATTTGATACCGGCCAATCTCATGTCCAACCCGAACTCGCATTTAAACCCCTCTTATAGAAACTAGTGTGATTCTACTATTCCGTTAGTTTAATTCATTTTTCCTAGTAATCCCAAAAGAAAATTAGCAATTCCTACTTCCTCCGTTCTGTTCTTTTGTTTACCCTTTTTTTGACATAAAGATTAAGGATAAGGGAGGAGATCATTTGTAGAGTGGGTCATTAATTGGATGACAAGTGAATAATTAATAGTTCAGCTCACAAATCAAATTATTTATAAAAAACCTTAATAATATAAAACCATAAACAAGTACTCCTCGTCCCGGTCATTTGTTTACCTTTAATTTTGGCACAATTATTAAGAAAACGGTAGGGGACCATTTGTGGTGGTACTTAATGGATGACATGTTAACAATAGTCCCATTGGGTGATCAAATTATTCATAGATTATCATTCTAATAGAAAGATAAACAAATAAATAAGACACCCTAAAATAGAAATGGTAAACAAATGACCGGGACGGAGTGAGTATATGAGATATAAAAAATGATGGTAAAAATTGACTGGGGAGGCAGTATAATGTTTCATGCCACGTGAAACATGTAAAACAAAATTTCAGGTCAAGCTAATATATAATATTCCAAATCACTCATTCTGGTTTCACCAAAAGTTGCCTTTAATATGTGCTCCATATATTTTTGGTTGTTTAATAAAATTAATCATGACTTTAACGTTGCCCTACCTATAACTCTATAAGATTATCTAGACTCTCTCTTGGTCATAAATTATCTAGCAGCCTGAATTGGCCAAGTCTTTTAAAATATAAAATTCATCAAAACAAACTCATAAATGAATAAGATACTAGTATAAATCGACCGTTGACCGTATTCAAAAACCTAGGTATTTGTCTCTTTAATTAGCATTAATTCAAATGAAGAACTCAGCTATTGGATGTCCAATTTGCAACTATGCTAAATTTCATACTCCATTCTACACACTTATTGACGTACATTATTGAATTGATTCTTAATTTGTGTTGTTTTAATTGATAAAAGTAAGTAGGATTATTGATAGGATCAAATTTCAATTGTGAAATCTTATAAACTGGAGTAATTGACTAACACATAATTACAGAATTTGAATCTTAAATCAGCTAAATTTGTAAGGGGTCGTTTGGTTACCCCTTCTATAGCACAGGAATTGCAATTCATGTGATTTGCAAAATAAGTGGGTTGTTTGTTTACCCAAAATCACATGAATTGAAGTTCCATAGGAATTCTAATTCCTCCATAATGGAGGAAGTTGCTTACCTAGGTCCCCCTAGGTAAGTGGGAATTCCTATGGAATTCACTTCCTATATCACAACCAAACAAGCTTCCTCCATTTCATGTGAATTGCAAATCATGTGAATTGTTACTTCCTTGGAAGTGCAATTCCCCCTTGCGAACCAAACGACCCCTAAGATTATGAAAACCTAAGATTCTTCGTAGGTATCTTTGCTCTCTCTAAAAACTCTCTTTTTCTAAAAACCCTAAACTTGTTTCTCATCCTTTTCTTCATCAATTAGGGGCCACCATCTACCAATTTTGGTAGTGGTAAGCCCCAAATTATATTTAGATCTTAAAATTAAGTACTTTTATGTTTTATTTTATTGTTCTCTCCCTATTGGAGAGTCTTGTTCCCACATATGGTGGGTTTTATCTCTCAATATGAGAGTTTTTAAATTTATTATTATAAAGAATAAGCGGAAGATCGGTGCCTACATAGTTCCTCATATGGTGAAGCAATTGATGTCAGATCGTCGTATACAAGATGTTAGGTCAGATAAAAATCATCTTTCTCAAAACTTTGTCAGATCCATAGATCCCCTCGTGAAAGGCTGTATGAAGAAGCAACGATATAATAGAGGGTTTGCAGAAGCGTATTATACTCAAATTAGAGATCTTTGTTTCGTGAAAGAATGTTATTGTTTGATTTTACAATATTGTATTTCGTCAAATTTGACAATTTTTGTAGATGTCGTATGACTTTTTAATTAATGAATTGATCTTTCCCCTAAAAAAAAAAAAAAGAAACCTAAGATTCTTCAATTAATATGCTTTCTCATATCTAGCTTGCTTTCCCCAAATAAAGTTGAAAACAAATATACATTTTTCTAAAAATAGGAAACCCACATAAATAAATTAGATTCAATTAATTGTTTCTACTCAATTTATTAACGAAAATTGAGTTCGTATACTATGCTCCTACCATAGTACCACTAACTCGTTTATTTCATTTTTTTTATTTTCTTAGTTTATCAAAATTAATTGTAGAAAGAAAAATACTCAAAACTTGAACATGGTATATTTTGTATATTGCCCTAGTTAGGTAACAATTACTCCCTCTATTGCAAATAACAATTCTTTTACAAGTTAAGGGTTAACGTGTTCTTTATCATAATTCTTTAAATAACATCCTAAAAAGTAAATAAGACAATATAAGGTGAATATAATAGAACATAGAGGAAATATTAACCCATGAGCAGTTAGATCAAATCGTAAAGGGTTGTTCTACTTTAATCAGAGGTCTCATGAGGGAGAGCTTTAACCACCCTAGTGGTCCTACCCGGCTCGAATACTAAACCGAATGCTCTACACCAAAAAATATAGAGGAAATATTATGTATGTATCTAAATTTCTTTTTTTTTTTTTTCTTATTTCAATGAATTAGATTATGTACACAAAGTAATTATGAGTAAATAATTATAGAGCCAATTTATAAATTGCACTTTCTTGTTTGTCTAGCTAGCTAGTGCCTAAATATAAATAATTCTAATAATTACAAAAAATGTTACTCCGTAATTAACAAGGCAAAGATCCAATAATATGATTAGGAGCACAAGGAGAGTTCTTCCAAGCCTTGCCATGCAACTTCAAGATATCCCTAGCCTTCTCCTTAGTCTTAACATCACAATCAATTTGCAACACCAAGCACAACTTAACCACCACACCTAGCTCCAACATTTCTTGCACCACACCCAAACTCCCTGAAAACCGAGCAATCGAGTATAAAATCCTTACACCTTTCTCGCTCGCAAAGTGTGAAACCCTAAGAATTTTCTTAGATACCATGGCTAAGCCCGCGCCATGGCTAAGCAACTCGGCCCTTCCCTCCGCGCACCCACATAGTTGGTCTAACACCGCGAATGCCATCTCCATTGACCGCTTCTCTTTGGACTCAAGCAATAGGTCTAGAAGTACGTGGACTGCACCGGCTTCGACTGCCCTAACACGGTTCCTTCCCCATGGACAAGCTAGGACTAGAAACTTTAAACCGTCTTTAGTGGCCTTAGGGGACACTTCATCCTTAATCAATTGGACTACTTCGATAAAATGGTCAACCCTAAGAGCCACCACTTGGGTTGGGTCGGCTGCTTGTACAAGAACCTTCATGAACCCAATTGCGTATGCCCTAGAGTCGTAATTACACTTTTGCATTATCTTCATTAACGACTCGAAAATCGCTCCATTCTTTTCGGCTAGGATAGTTTTTAGTACCCTTTCATCCGTTATTTCCAATTGAGCTAAGATGCTTAATGCTTGAGCTCCATTGTTGATGTCTTGGATGATTACACGGGCTAAAAACTCGATGGCTTGTGACGTAGTCTCTAAGCAACGTTTGCTTGCACTACTTTCATTAGCAATGGACTTCAGTTTCTCAATGGAGTTTATGAGGCGCTGATGCGAGTTTGAGGCCGAGGCTTCTCGGATGAGTTTAAGGATTTGAGCTTTTGAGACAGGTGGCTTCGGTGTAGGAAAGCGTTCAACGCCATAGGGAGCATTGATAGTGCACCATGATTGAATGAGGCGCCTTAGGGTGTGGTTTGGTGTAAGGAAATTATCGTTAGTTACATTAAGCGATTGTTTGGTTACCGGACAGGTATCATTATTGTTCGAAAACACCCATTTCTCGATGCTTTCGCGGTCATAGGTTATACCCGTTGAAACTGTTACCGGATCTCTCATGGTTTGTAAGGAAATTGGGCATAGGAAAAATGATGGTACATCAATTTCTTCTTGGTGATCCATTTCTATTCAAAAGATTTGGTTGACTTTTTAAGAATTTGATGGAATCTCAGTAAGGAATAATGAGACAAGTAAGCTAAGCTTGATTGTGTGCTGTGAATGAAAATGATTTGATATAATGTTATGAATGTTTTGATGATATTTGGAATGAAAAGGGGAGAAGACTTTGAGGGTTATATATATATGAGATGAAGAGAGAAATTATTCAAAGGGAGGAAAGGGTGAAGTCAAAACACGGAAAAAACAAGCAATATTTGGGAGATGACGACTTTTCAAACTAATTGAAAGGCTCAAGGCTTAGGCAGCTGAATTATGACTTCTTATGTAACTCTAGACACTTTCTTTAATGCTACTTACCTTCCTCCAAATCTTCATAACCCACATTTTCATTTTACTTATTCTAATTTAATGCTCCTAAATCTCACTTACCACTAAATACTAAAGTTATCATTTATTTAAATATCACTTAAATTGATTTCATTTAGAAAATAGATCTCATTTTAGGTATATCAGCTAGGGATGATAATGAGTCGGATATATATGGATAGATGAATGAGATGGAAATATATTCATCATATATTCATATCCATTTAACTTTGTCTCATTCTTGTCTCATCTCTATCCATTTAAAAGTCTTTCATCCATCTATACCCTTATCCACAAGGTGTAGCCGGTGAAAAGGGTGCTCGATCGACTGCTCGTTAGATATCTTGACCCTCACAAATTTGAAGGTGTAAACAACAAGTTTTGAGATGATACAATTTCAAAAGAAAAAAATGAGCAAATTTTAAATCAAGTTACAAACCGAACGTCCCTAATATTTTTTATTTTAGTACAAGTAAGTAATTAACTTATAATTAAATACTCATGTCACCAAGACACCAAGACACCAAGACACCAAGTTATAAAATTTTATGACAAATCTCTACAATACGATTACATCTATCTGCTAACTAAGTAATGAGGGCATCATAGAAGACTAAAAATTTTGTAACTTTGATTTTGAATCCATATTTTTAAAAATTAATTCGAGTTATGAATTTAGGGTATGCAAGGGTGATGAACAAAAAACACGCAAATCCCACCCTAAATTCACCCATATCCATATCCTACCCTATATTCAAAAAGAAAGAAAAAATCATTATTCATATCTCACTCATTTAATTTACTATATAGGGTAATGAAAATAATCATCATCCATATACCTAGTATAAGCCATAAAAATTTCTGTTGTAAATTAAGTAGGCAGTGTAATTATAGTCTAATGGTAATATAACATGTGGTACGAACATTATTTTAGTTTAAGATGGACATATCCGTCTTAAAGAAGAAATGAGTCAAATAAATGGATGAGACAAAAAAAAATATAATGTTTAGGAAATGACTATCTCTTGTCTCATCTATAAATAAATATGTACCCGGTATTCATACACCGATGATCTTTCCACTTCTCTAATATGAGGAGTATTTTGTTAAAGTGAGAAGATCATTGAGATCAACCAGACATTTTGGGGGTTATAGTTTATTTCTCGGGTAAGAGAATGACTTAGGTGTGATTCATTTCATTTGTTTTTAAGAATTTAAGTTCAAGTTCAATTTTGTATGCCTACAATCAATGAAAAATGTTACAATTACTCTGAAGTATTATATTGTTCAACTGACTAAGTTTTTAACTCAAACTTGATGGGTCTTACATCATATACAAAAAAAGGATTACATTGCTTAACTAAAAACAACCAACGGGATTGGGTCAATAGGAGTATAACTATGTTAAATGATCAACTGAAGCAAGACCAACTGTTTGTTAAATGATCGATGAACTCAATTATTTAATTTCCTTATATGTCAATGTGAATTAGCAAGGTGTGACTATACTCATTACTCAGTATAATTTTACTCAGATATGATTAGTTTTGTAATTTCGAGTTAGAAAAAAACATATAAATAAGTGTCGTCAATTTTGTTTTCTAATTGAATCATAAAGTTACAGTAAAAAATACTAATTGAATCATAAAGTTACAGTAAAAAATAATAGGTGTTTATATTTCATGTGTTTCTCTGTTCCAATGAATTGTTTTTGTTTTCTTTGTTTTGTGACGGAAAAATAAAACAAATTATACTGAGAGAAAATATATATCGCACAAATACTTATGTATTTTTCTTTTACATTCATTTGGGATATCTGGAAAACAAAACATGACTTTAATTTGTCAAATAAGACAAGTAGTATAGCAAGTAGATATTAAAGGAAGAATGAAGAAACAATCACGTGGTGAGGAAGTGATTTATAATTTTCAATATACGAACAAAATATTGGTAAATAATACTCGTAGTAAGATGCGGAAGAGCATGAAGTAAGAGTGTGTTGTGATTAGTAGTCGAAACTTGAAAGAGTAGGGGCACGTTACGTAGGACTAAGCCGCATTTAGCATGCAAAGTAAGCAGCGGCGTTCTTAGTTTTGACTTTATTTGTATTTTTCAAATACTCCATTTATTACGAAGAGAGTGATGACAAATAAATAAAAGTAGTGGAGCTCGTGGTCTATAAGAATGCACAAATGTTTCAGACGAAGTTATCCGTCTTATTATTTTAAATGGGTCAAATTCTCTCATAAAAGAGCAAATGGACAAGTATATGGATAATGGATAATCGTCTCACTTATTCCACTTGCTCTTTTGCAAATGAACTTAACCCGTCTGAAATAATAAGATAGATTGTCCTATATGAAGTAAGACCAATTAGAAAGAAGGAGACCTGATGAGTGCAGGTGCCGACATAATGGGTAGATATTGATAGAATCAAATGAATCTGCTTGGTGGCTGCTATTTTGCATCTTAATTTCCAGCCTGCCCAATACCAATCAAGGCCTTATTATTTGCTGTGCGCTTCCTACCTTTGACTAACCAAAACCCTCCACATCCTACCCTACTGGCCTACCCCCCACCACCAAAGGTCTACAAATCTTCAATTATTACTCCTACGAGTTATAAACATATTTTATTTATACCGTCTCACGAAAGTTTTAAATAATGTTAAAATGAAAAGAGATTATGAGATGTTTAATTTAAGATCGTCCTTAGAACTACTACTACAAATTATATATTTCCTTCGCGAGAAATATTAAATTAGTCGTGGCCATGCATGAATGCGCGAGTCAACTTGTAATACCTGAAGTATTACTCGGTCGAGTTCAGTGCTACTCGGTCGAGTGTGGGTGTTACTCGGTCGAATTGAAGATAACTCGATCGAGTGTCGTATTCGATCGAGTAAATGGTTACTCGGTTGAGTGGCCTTAGTTTGGGCGTTTTAGATTTGATCTGTAAGTTTTTAATCGATCGAGTAAATTGTTACTCGCTCAAGTGGGGGTTACTCGGTCGAGTGGGCTGATTACCTGGCCGAGTAATTATCAAAATCAGCTCTTCGTTTTTAATCTGCGTGGTCTCATCTTATATATATAAGACTCTTATCTTTCCTAATCCTTTTTATTTCTCATTAGTAACATAAAACTCTTATACACACTCTAATAACTCTCTTATTAATCTATAATTACTCTCTAATTATTCCTTAATCTTGCTCTTTGATTTTGTAATACTCATATCTCGTATTAGGCTTAGGATCGATCGAGTTAGTGTCCGAGTCGTCTGGTACATGCTTATGCTTTAGGTTGTGGGTCGAGTTAAGTTGTTACTCGTCCAAGTTTGGGGTTACTTGGTCGAGTTGAGTAGTCATTGTTAGGTTCATATACCTACACTTAAGACATTTCTTAAGTAATACTTATTAACTCTTTAATTAGTTTCCAAGATCTAGTGCATGCAAACTATATAAAACAAAGATAAGGAGAAAACATGTTTCCTCACATTGGTTTTGGACGAAATGGGCACAAGAGTAAGGCTCCTTCTTACTTTTGTTCTTGAGCTAAAATGATTATTGAATGATTTTTCTCAAGCTTCAAGTATAGAAGTCCTCCAGTATGTTTCACCTAGACTATCCCAAATCTCTCTTAGATTATTTTACTAGAATAATGTAAGAGAATTCCTTAATAATAATACTAATACAACTATTACTACTCTTAGTAATATTGTATCCTATTAGTAATATGTGAACTTGATTATATGAGAAACTTCTTAAGTTTTAGTAAGAGATACAAAATAACTTGTTGTATTTTGTATGAGATTACAAGTGAGTAATAAGAAAAGAAAACTCTCTTTATTAACACCACAAAATCCGGTCACCAAGGTCATGGGGGAGGGAGAGCATGCTTGCTATTTGTCTTCACAATGTAGTAGAGTAGGATTTAGGTTAGACATGTAATCATGTTGTTTAATTCTTAATTATAACAACAATTACTACCTAAACACCTACCCTACAACCCCAAAATCAGTGCACCATATTACAAGGGTGTCCATTTTATATTTTTGTAATTTGTCATATGTGTGACATGTGACATGTGACATATAATTTATCTTATAAATATGTATTTAACTAATTTAAATGCAATTTCATAACAGATAAATTAAACTTAATATTTTATGCGATAATTTATAATCACATATATATAAAATGGGTCATCTCATATTTGGTTAATATAATCTACAACTAATTGTAATTATGATCAACCAATTATGCTTATCTCAAATGTTTCATAAACATTAAGCATTATCATTACTATAACGATTATATTATCAAATTGAATCTTATTTAATCATATTACGATAAGACATGATTCTCACTTATAATATAAACTTGTTATGTTTAAGGGATTAATTAATCTGTATCAATATACAATTAATTAGCTTTCTTGATTAGGGAATCATCCTTTCGGTGTGACCTCAATGGATTATCTGATCACCACCGTCATACGACAGTAATTTTAAACTCTAGTAAGTCAATCATTACCGATTAATATGAACCAGTTGACTATAATGTTAATCATCCCTTTGTATTCTTGTTAATGAGATTTAATTATGTGATCGCACCATTGTTGAGGACACTTACTCCAACTATCTCCCACTTGTTCGCAACAAGTGTGCATCACCAATTCTCTTGTCCTATTTTAAATCTCACACTCAATGCAAGGTGTCTTTCAAGTCGTACTTGCACGTGATCATATCTACAGTGGTTTCCTCGATCTGGAGAGTAACTGTCTGACCGGAATTATCTACCGTAGATACCTTCCGAGCGCGACCACGCATTTCCAACTTACTACTCCTCGAGTGGCCTTGAGATATTTGTTAACCCTGACAAGGGGTTGGACAATTTCTATCGCACCATTCCCTTCGTACACTCACAGTCCTTCATGATCCAATAATTGCCCATTCAGCCCTTTCTACAGAATGGCTTGGGGCAAAAATCAAAGTCAATGAGAAACTATGCCGACTTGGGCGAATAGTCTCTAGTCTAAAGAGTTGACGCAAAAAGAATACTATAGTAGCTCTAGCCACGACCAGGCTTTATGAATTGCCAGAACTCTATAAGCGGTCACTGCCCGACAGAGTGTCCCATACAGTATGTCTATGTGATCGACTAGTCATCTCATATGACTCTATGGCACTTGAAGTTGCCATCAATCGCATCACACTCTAGTCAATTTGAGACGTCACCTCATGTAAGCAACTATGGGCCAAGGCTATGTTAATGTAGTTCACTTTAATAGAGTTGAAAGTTATCACTACAACCTATTTGGATATAACAACGCACAAAAATGAGTTTTAGAAACTTAAACGGTAAATGTGATTATTATATATGAACAATCAACACAATGTTATTGCTTCATATCATATAATCTAAAGTATACAAGTTCCATGACACTTCATGGTCATCTTGTCTAAATGCAATAAAAGCTTGGATGATGGATATACTATGTATCCATTTGTTCCAACTTTATGAATTGCTCCTTTTCTTTCCAATCATCGTTATTCCTAATAACATGAAGTTTTCAAAGTACACTTTTATATCTCTATCTAGAGTTGGGCTCTTTAATCTTGAAAGATACTCCCACTTGTTATCATGATAACCACGTGATGGGCATCTTGGTGGAAGGGTCTACATATTAGATCCTAGTAATCCACCTCATCCTCATCATTCTGTACTAAGACTTTATTTGTAGAATTTTCAATGATTGACACTTCAATCGTCATCCCCTTTTATTTATTCGCTTTTAATATTACAAAATTTAGTCTTGAATTTTGTCAGATCCTTTACAGGTTTGGAAACTTGGGTTCGTGTGACACTTAACACGCAACTAAGTTATTATAACCAAACACAAGAATAAACTTACAGTTCTCATCGAGAATCTCATGAACATTCTTGAAGGCTATCCAATGACTCTCATGTGGATTATTTGTTATCAACTTGTCATGCTCCAAGCATACAACTTATCGAGGTATGTACATATCTTGGCAAATATGATTGGCCTAATGGCGGAAACATTAGCAATTATGTGTATCCTCTCTCATCTATCGCCATAGATTTTGGATACCTACTCCAAGTCTTTCATCTAGAAATGATTTCCCAAACACTCCACCACGGAAGGCAATGTCAGTACATCATTCCCAATGACCAATATGTCTCCTACCTACGAGACATTGGAGATATTCTTGCCTTTGATACAATATGCTTCTTCCAAGTCTTTCATCTAGAAATGATTTCATAAACATTCCTCCACGGAAGGCAATGTTAGTACATCATTCCTAATGATTGATATGTCTCTTACATACAAGACATGGAAGACAATGTACTCCCACTAATCTTCATGTCCATACATGATGATTTTTCACTCCCACTAATCCTCATGTCCACACATGATAAATCTAGCTCCCACTTAACTACATGCATAAACATGGCTCTTCGACAATTTCAGGAAACCGTTCTCTCTTGTTATGTCATGAGTGTTCTCTTAGGATCACACAATGATCTCCTATGTTTTGTACGACAACTTGTCTACTTCTAAATGTCCATTTAGAAAGGTAACTTTTAACAACTCTTTGTCATTTGTCATACATATACGTGGTGTAGATGCATTTTTCTTGGATCTCAAAGATGGTTATACACTACTACAAATGAGCACTTGGGCCACGACAAAATTCGTGGCGCAAGTGTTGAATATCCGTGGCTAAAGTACTTTGCCACGAGAAAAACTTTCGTGACGCAAGTGGTCGTGGCTAACAGATAGCCACGGGAAAAACAATAACGTGGCAAAAATTGATTTTTTATCCACGGTGCTCCCGTGGCTAATAATTCCTGGGGCCAAATGTTTATTCCTGTGGCGAAATTATTTTTCCCGTGGCTAACAAAATATATATAAAATAAATAAATAAAACGTAAAATATGATTTTTCATACTGTGACACCCTCAAATTTGCGGAAAGAAAAAAAAATTATTTAAATACATAAAAGATAATAAAACATAACGAAGGTGTCATAAAATAAAAAGGGTCATTACAAAACGGAAATAATATTCTACAAAAGAAATATACAAGACAGGGAGACATATCTCCCTTATAAATACAGAAATAAAAGAGTGTATAATAATATACAATCCTAAGAACCGAATATAGGTCCAAGGTAATACTTCACTCGCTAGCTCGTCAATGTACCCAAGTATGCATCACAAACCTGCCAACCGCATTAAATATAAACACGGAAGCCACAGTCAGTGGGGAGTAACTCCGAGTTCTCCCAGCCACGAAATGTCGAGTTTAATTAAACATGAATAACATAAAGCAATGTATATGGAAAATACAAAAC
>JAIUZE010012947.1:0-62159 GCA_022085475.1 Heliosperma pusillum
GAATTGAAAATAAACCGTACTAGAAGATGGGGAGCGAAGAGGAGATCCTTAGAAATATAACGTAGGACGGATTTAATTAAAGAAATGAAGGTTTTATGAAGTTTTTGCTCAAGAAACGATGAAGAAAAGGATGAAGAACGCGAAGAAGCTCAAGAACGATTAAAGAAAGTGATTAATTTTGATCTTTATTTGATTTGTTGTAAAATGAAAAGGTGTTTGTGAGTAAGGAAGAGTGGAGTTGTGAGCCGTGAGTTTATAGAGCAAAATAGTGAGTTGGGGTTGAAATTGTTGTTATGGAATTGACCCGGTATAATAATTATATTACCGTAATTAATTAGATATTAAGTTAATTGAATTAAATATCAAGATATTATGTTATTGTAATGAAAAGAAAGAAAATATCAAGGTCCAAGAGAGAGGAAAAACCGTGTGATATGGTGACTGTCGGGTCAGTTTTGTAAACGATTTGCGTAATTTTCGTTAACTGATCGATAAAGTTAATAAATATCTAGATATTTTGATTAGTTATTCAAAACAATTAAAATATCTTATGGTGAGTGGAAAGCGATGACACGCGCGTGTGACTCATGCCAAAGTCGAGTTTCGATTTTGTTTCGCGCTTTACGATGAGTCGGGAATAGTTAAATGACGTTCGGTTAAAACCGTAAACGTTATTCTTAAATTCCGAATAAATTCAAAATAATTATATTAAATTATGATAAATCTTAATAAATCTAAATAAAAATAAATCAAAAATATTATTTTTTTAAATAAAATTTCGGTCTTCAAACTTATGAGGCGAGTCGGGAAAAATCAACGGAAGTCAAAGTTGACTGAAAAGTCGAGAAAAGTCGAAGATGACTTAAAAGGCAAGAAAAAGTTTATGACGACTTAAAAGTCAAGAAAAGTCAATGACGACTTTTTAAAAAGTCAAGGAAAGTCAAAGACGACTTAAAAGTCAAGAAAAGTCAAAGGTGACTAAAAACGGTCTTTTCATGAAATCTCTCAAAAATTCCAAATACGAACTCGGAATTTCGAAATACAACTTGGAACAAAAATTTCTATTTAAAAAAACTTAAGTCTGCTGAAAAGTTAGTAAAATTTTTATAGAAACAATTGGTTATTTTTCGGGTTTGTTACAAAACATGGCCGCTGTCTGTAAAAAATGGTCTCAACTGTTCCTTTTTCATGTTGACGCACCTCTTGTTGATGCGGCATACAAAGCCAACTTGCGAATTAATGATGTTAATGGCGTTAGGATAGTTCGTAGGGGTTCTAGAATAATTTCCCAAAGGTGTAAATGTTACCTGACACAGAATATGGCAGCTAGGTTACTATTGCATATTTACCAAGACCGAAATCCATTGCAGAGAGCACATCTTAGGGTGCTTAATGATGTCAATGTTTGAGAAATTAATGATGCGCTCCGCGATATGCCAATCTTGACATTCCAAACAGCATATGTAGTTGCAAGACAATTACTAGTTCGTAGAACTTTAACTTAGATTAGGTTATGTAAACTCTAGATAGCCCAAGTTTATATTTTGCAAATGTAATGTATTTGGCTTGGTGCTTTAGTCTGATGCGGCTTTAAAGTTGTCTTTTTGCCAACCTTTTGTATTATGTATAATTATAATGGTTTGTAATTTGAATAATTAAGACTTATGTAATGGTTTGTACTTTGAAGTAATGTTAGAATCATTTTGCCTCAATTTCTGTCCTACTTTCTACATGATATTTGTATAGCCATATGTGTTTTTACATTCATAAAATATCTCTCAAATCATTGACAGATAGATATGGGACGAAAAAAATGTCGCACAAAAGAAAAAACCACCAGCTAAAAAACCTGTCTCAATGCATACTTTTTATTCAACCAAACCAAAAGATGATGAAGAATTAATAGGCAAGGCATCTAATTCAAGTAAGCTGTCTCAACTGATCTTATCTTTTGCATATGCATGGAATTACTTTATATGTACATTAAACAATCGTGTACATGCATAAAATATGTACAACCACGATATCGCGTAAAAGTATGCTACGTAACATTGCGGCTGCTAGTGTAATACAACCCTACTTTAAGGTTACCATTCCCCTAGTTTTAATCTCGTCCCCTCGGAAAAGGGTTCACTCTTCCCCCTCTAGGGTGTCTTTAGGTCTCGCGGCCGTTCGAATAAGGATAAGGGAAAGGTTTTAGGGTTGGATTAGGCGGGTCCGCGAAGCGGTCCTGCCTAATCCAACCCTAAACCCTTTCCCGTCCTACTTAAAGGTTATCATTTCCCCTAGTTTTAATCCCGTCCCCTTGGAAAAGGGTTCATTCTTCCCCCTCTAGGGTGTCTTTAGGTCTCGCGGCCGTTCGAATAAGGATAAGGGAAAGGGTTTAGGGTTGGATTAGGCGGGTCCGCGAAGCGGTCCTGCCTAATCCAACCCTAACCCCTTTCCCGTCCTACTTAAAGGTTATCATTCCCCTAGTTTTAATCCCGTCCCCTCGGAAAAGGGTTCACTCTTCCCCCTCTAGGGTGTCTTTAGGGCTCGCGGCCGTTCGAATAAGGATAAGGGAAAGGGTTTAGGGTTGGATTAGGCGGGTCCGCGAAGCGGTCCTGCCTAATCCAACCCTAAACCCTTTCCCGTCCTACTTTAAGGTTATCATTCCCCTAGTTTTAATCCCGTCCCCTCGGAAAAGGGTTCACTCTTCCCCCCTCTAGGGTGTATTTAGGTCTCGCGGCCGTTCGAATAAGGATAAGGGAAAGGGTTTAGGGTTGGATTAGGCGGGTCCGCGAAGCGGTCCTGCCTAATCCAACCCTAAACCCTTTCCCGTCCTACTTTAAAGTTATCATTCCCCTAGTTTTAATCCCGTGTACATGCATGAAAAAGCAATATATGTGCATTAAACTACCGTGTACATGGATGAAAAAGCAATATATGTGCATTAAACATTCTCATACCTGCATACAATTTGTGAATGATTAGACCATCTAGGTTATACATTTTCATCAATTTGTAACATTATGTTATTAATTATGAAGCTAATAACTGTTCTTAAATTTTACCAGATAATATGGAAAAGGAAACTCCTACAGCCAAAAAAGTTGTGCAATGTCGAATGAGTCCTCGTAAGAAGCCTAATGATAAAGGCGAAGATGCAAGTCTAAGTAAGAAGCAACCTAACAAAAAAAGCAATATATGTGCATTAAACTACTGTTTCCCGTTCTAATTTTACGATACCACTCTCCTAGTGTTAATCCCGTTCGATATAGTTTGGCTCAAAAATAATAGTAAATGATGGCAATAGGCATCTAGCCTCTTACATGCATCAAAAACCAACATATGTGCATTAAACGACCGTATATATGCATGAAAAAGCAATATATGTGCATTAAACATTCTCATACCTGCATACAATATGTGAATGATTAGACCATCTAGGTTATACATTTTCATCAATGTGTAACATTATGTTATTAATTATGAAACTAATAACTGTTCTTTAATTTTACCAGATAATATGGAAAAGGAAACTCCTACAGCCGAAAAAGTTGTGCAATGTCGAAGGAGTCATCGTAAGAAGCCTAATGATAAAGGCAAAGAGGCAAGTGCAAGTAAGAAGCAACCTAACAAAAAAAGGAAGCCTAATGACGAAGGTGAAGGAACCTCAAGTGTGAACAAAGCTACGAAAAGAAGGAAACGTAATAATGACTATAAGAGTCTACTTACGAGGATAAGTCTTTCAATGATAACTAATCTGATCAAGTTAAACCCATCTGAGAAGCAAATTGAAGCCATTCAGAGCATGGGTTTTGGGGGTTTGCTCAAGCTTTAAACAGAAGAAATCAATGGTCATTTAGCACGATGGATTTTAGAGTCATTCAATCCTTTTGATTGTTCGCTGATGAATGGGAAATTGGATATAACAGATAAGGATGTCTACTTGGCAACTAGAATTCCGATGGGTCCATTAGAAATCGTTCAAGTTGGGAGGTACTCCAAAGAGGAGGCTTATTTAGAGGCTGCCAAGAGATTTAAAGGGCAGTTTATCACCTCAAATATTACCAAAAAGCTTGTACTAGAGAAGATGATGGAGGAGCGGGATGGTGGAGACGATTTCAAGAGAAACTTTCTTTTGTATATCGTTTCAACTCTGTTGATGGGTGTGATTGGTGATGCTCCTAGCACTCGCATATTAAGTTGCTTGGGTGATCTCTCCGATGTTCCTAATTTCAATTGGTGCAAATTTGCAAGGGATCAAATGATGGACAATGTTATTTCATGGAAAGAGGCAGTGGTTAGTGATCCTAATATGTACTTTAAGGGACCTATTCTGATTTTTACCTTTATCTACTTGGATAGAGTAGTTTTTAAGTCCCGAACGGTCTCTCGATCTTTTCCTTTGTTGGCTAATTGGTCTGACAAAAAGATCAGAGAGAGAGAGTGAAGTTGGAGAAACACGAGGGGAAGGGTTTCGGAAAGGGGCGCGTAGTAGACAGATTTGTTTATCATTCTGAAACTGTCCATGAAACGGAGGAGAAACACCGGCCTGATAATGCAACAAAAGATAAGGTTGACGGGAATGAAGAAGGTTGTCCCCTTGAAGAGAAAAAAAAATGCGTTAATATTTTAGCGGGGTCTGCTGTTCATTTTGCAGACAGTTATGATGCATTATCCAAGGCAATTCGGCAAGCTAAATCCAAGGTTCCCAGTTTAGTCGCCGTTTCCCAAATGCAAACTTTGGTTGATTCGTTATTTGAAGGGTTCTCCATGTCTCAGCAGAGTAGAGAATCTGAGAGGGAGGGGGATAGGGCGGGTGTTGCTGGCGTGGGTGGTTCTGCAAGTGGTGATAAAGTGGAGCTAGATCAGAGGATGGAGGAGGATAAAGTTCAGCAAGACAAAGAGAAAGTTGAACCTGAAACGGAGGAGGAGAAGAAGAAGGATGAGGTATATGGGGATGATGATTTTCTTGATAGCCCATCTGTCTTAGCTGAACTAGAAAGTGTTCTTATTAATAATGCCTATAACCATGTTGGTAAGGTGTTTAAAGAGCATGGTGATCATCTTGGCAAAGAAAAGATGGACAAAGATCTTATGGAAGGACCCTCTTTTAGTCTTTTTACTGGTGATGACGCGCCATACACATCTCAAGAGTTCCGTGACTCACTGAAGTTTCATTATTTTAAGGCTCCTCATGCGGGCGTTCCTCATGCAAGCACATCAGCTACACCTTTCATTTCATCCCCTGTAGTAGTTCAGTGCCCTGTATCGCCAATAGTTATCCCGTCCCAACCATCGCCAATAATTATCCCATCCCAACCATCACCAATAGTTATCTCGTTTCAACTGTCATTAGATCAATCGCCAATTATGCCTTCTTCTCCCCTTGTACAAGTGTCCCCAATTGCCCCCTCAAAATATGCCATGGAGACCCGGCAACCTAAGAGGGTGCTGTCAAAGAGGAATGTTGAGGTAGCTGATGTTTACCGTTCACCTTTCTTCATACGACACTGATGAGGGTTTCGTCGTCAAAACAAACATCAAAAATAAACCCTATATAAGTAGTATAAAGGGGTCGAATCCACGAGGATGGAGGGGTCAACTACTAGTTCGATCGAGTCCTATTCTAGCCTAACAAAGGTTGGATTGGAAGATTAACTAAGAACTAGAAAATGCAAGCAAACGCTAAATAATGCGGTAAAGACAATTAAGGGAAAACTAAGGTAAAGGGTTCACCTTAGGAGGATTAATGGGTTAGTCTAGTAATTAGCAAATGGGTAATAAATTCGAGTAGGATTAATTACTAATGTCTCAAAAATTAATAATCATCAACAAAGCCATCGCATTTGTCTCAAATCACCCATATAAACACTTAGTCTAATCATCTCTACCACCGTCGCTTAAGAGATAATCAAACGATACTTGATAAAACGGGCAACTTTCGTTTACACATTTCATCAAACACCTAGTGTGCATATGGGTAATACCCAAACTATTACCACAAATCTACTAATTACCCAACTAATTATCCCACATAATCCTCCCTTAGGCTCCCCCTAAACCCTAGAAGGAAACTACTCACTCATTCTAAGGGAAATCAAACAACTAGAGGCAATGAATAGTGAAATGAACATCATGCTAAGGAAATGAATAATTATAACAATCAAATGATAAACAATAAACTAGAAGTGAAAATAAATTGCATAAATAACAAAAAGATGAGAAATTTATACCACCAAGCTTGTATTAATGAATAGGGGGAATGTCTTCACCCAATAACTTCAATACAAACCCAAGCTATGATAGTTTCCCTAAGAAAGACTAGATCTACTAACTTGAATTTGAGAAATTAAACTTAATTAGGGAACAATTAAGGGAGTAATTAGAGAGTAATAGAGGTTACAAATTATCTAGGGTTTTGTGCTAAGAGATAATGAAAAGCTGCTTACAAAATATTAGGGGAAGGGTATATATAGGTATCTCGAAATTAAGAAAGAAAAATAGAAGAGAAGGCGAAATGCGGATTTGTGTTCCTGGCCGGTCGACCGGCCGCCGGTCGTCTGGCCGGCCGGGAGCACATCAGAAGCTTCAATTTCTTCGTCTTCAAAATTCTTCTAAGTATAGGAAATGTGTTCCCAGCCGAGTGACCGGCCGCCGACCTCCCACCGGCCTGGAGCACGAATTACGCCCCAAGTAGTTACTGATGTAGTGCAGGCCGGGTGACCGACCGGCCGCCGGTCGACCGGCCGGCGCTACCTGGGCCATTTCTTCTCTTCCTTTTCTTCTTTCCTTTGTGGGCATGTGTTCTGAGCCGGGTGGCCGGCCGCCGGTCAGTGGACCGGCCTGCGCCACCTGAAGCTCCTTTCCTCATTCTTCTTCTCATCTCCGAATCCTGACTCATGCAAGACCTTTATGCTCCGATTTCTTCATTTCCGCCTTAATTCCTACAAATTAAGATCGACATTCATAGTACGGGAAATCGGAGAGCAAAAATGCAATCAAGGACACGCAAATCCGTGTAAACGGACCAAAATGGGGATGAAAATGAGAGGAAAAATGTGACTAATTAAATGCTTATCAAAATTCCCCACACTTAAGACTTACTCGTCCTCGAGTAAGTAAACAAGATTCGAGACCCATAAGTACCCTTATTCAACACTACACTAGTACTAAGGCTACTACCTAAACTACTAATAATATCCGACGGTAGGCAATTAACGGGCCTCCTCCGTCCCTTCAACTCACAACGAGATACTCATGAGGTAGAGTACCTTCTTGCAAGGCAAGTAGGGGCTTGCTCAAAATCGCGACGCATCCAAATGAAAAACACGTAAGAACACGACAAAGATGCATCTAACAAAAGAAAAATCACATGCCTCATCCATGTGACGGAAATATCTAAAAGGAAAACCGTCTAAATAATGCATGATCCTTATAAGCCACTAATATCATAAAGCATGGAAAAATATTCGCCTCCTAGCGGTGCAAGTCTAATGATAATTTTGAACCCCGTCTACTATTTGCTTAGTCAAAAGCGATAAAATGGAAGATGGAAATAAAATCCTCGTGACGTTATTAAGCACAATAGCATATGGAATTCACGTTTCTCAAATAAATGAGACACAAGGGTCGTCCCGTCTCACTATGCAACACAAAGGCGAATGATCCAAGATGGATTAAAGGAAAAGGATATTTGAGTCTAATTGCTTGCAAGATTTTCATTTCAACACTTTGCTTTCTTTTTTTTTCTTTTTCTTTCTTTTTGATTTGCATTTTGGTTTGCAATTTTTGGCATGAAAGCACACGGTTTCCGTCAAGGACATGCGGTCGGAACCAACAATAGGGGTATCCCCACCGTAGTGGCATCGAAAGGGGCCCTAGATTTGGGCCCACTAGAATCCCTAGAAGTTCCGTTTTGCACTTCCTCGACGAAAGCAAGAAAAGATGATAATTGACTCAATATTTTTAGCTTGTTTGCTTTGTTTCCTTTTTTTGAGTAAGAGTGGAAGAACATTGGATCAAGAGTGGTTGCATAGCAAGAACGGTCACCTAAGAATCCTTTCTACCATCGGAATATTCACATCAATTGAGGTTGTCGAGGTGGAATAAGCGCAAACTCGTGACTCGGCATTAGTAGACGGGTCAAAACTCACTAAAAATGCACAACCCAGGGCGTCTAAAATTCCACGATTAAGATGAACACTTTATGAATAAAAAAGTAGCAAAAAGGGACTATGCACATTCAACAAGTTTTCCAAAAAGACAATTATTAAAACATTTTTCTAAATGCAACTATATGCCATGATGCAATCTAGCATATATACAACCTAAATGCACATGCTCTAACCGACTATATGACACATAAGCTAATGCTATCTCCTAACAGCACACAAGTGGCACAACGCCAATCAACAAAATTCACACCATCGTCATCAACACATCCCATCCTCAAATAAGAAGAAAAGGAGATAAGGGAGAAGAGAAATAGGAAAGATCTCACCAAAGCGTCTTTATTTTCCCTTTTTCGTGCCTCTCATGATGTGGGGCGCACCTATGGATGGAGATAAAAAGAAACACATGGCACTATATACAAAATAAACTATATACAAACTAATCTAAACATATATTTTTTTGGAAAATTTTCAAATTTTTCGATTTTTAGGCATTTTTCAACTTTTTTCAAAAATCAACGATATATACAAAAGAAATAAAATCCTCCCCACACTTAAGTCTTACTCGTCCCCGAGTAAGTGACTCAAATATGAAAGGAGGGGAAAAAAGAAAAGGAAAACAAAATAATTTTTTTGGTTTTTCTTTTTTTTTGGGAATTCCCTCCCCACACTTAGTATTTGCATGGTGTGAGGGGTGAATTCAAAACAAATAACATGTTTTTGGGTTTTAAATATTTTGAAAAATAAAAACTTGTTTTTGGGATTTTGATTTTTGATGAATATTCACAATATGAACAATATATACAAGAGGGTTAACTAAATGCAAAATGATATAATACAAGGTGCATGCTCTAAGTAAATGCAAGCTAAACTATATGCTAATCTAGAGTCTCGTTGTGGTGGTAAGGTGCATAAATGCAAGCCCCTCATGGGGGTACCTCCCACAAGAAAGTCTAGTGTGCCATATCAGAGTCTCGTCGTGGCGGTAAAATGCATAAATGCACGCCCCTCATGGGGGTACCAACCATGGGAAAGTCTAAAAATGACACCTAACAAAATGCAACTACGCTATATGGATGCAAGGCTAAACATGTGACGATATTTTACAAAATTAAATTCTAATGCAAGCCTAAATGGATGCAACTAAATGGATAACTAAACTAAGATATAATACAAGTATCTAAATGCATGCAAAAATATAAACATGATGAAGATTTGGATTAAAAGGGATCATACTCATGGGTTTCCGGCCTCAGGAGAATCCGCCAAAGTCAGAGGATGTAGTATCAAAATGGCCACCACCGGCCTCAGTATAGGACGCATCTACATCCCTGGCTCCCGAACCAGAGCCGCCACCCTCCACAATCTCGAACCGGGGACCCATCCTATCAAACCACTCGGCATTCTGTGCCGCAGTCTCTGGGTCCACCTCCTCCTCATCAACTACCGGCCGAGCAAAAACCGGTGCAGAATAGTAGTCATGCCGAACACTAAAATCCCCGAACACCCTAGAACCCTGGTCATACCCACCCTCTGGCCACATGAAATAGGACGGATGTGGGCCAACTGGCTCCCTATACCCCTCCCTACACCAATTATTGTAAGAAGGGTATTGGCCAAGAGTCAAGTCATAATACATCCTATCCACCCTCTGTGACAAAAGAGCTCTCTCCCTAGCTTCCTCCTCTCGCCACCTAGCTGCCGCCTCTCTATCCTTAGCCGCCGCCTCGAAGGCCAAATTCATATCGGCCATGAACTGAATCAAAGCAGGATCCAAAGGTGGGTAACTAGGAGTGGTGGAAGTGGAAGTCTCGGGTTGGGACGATTGAGGCCAAGGACGCCATTGTTGTTGATGGAAAAAGGAGGGGTTCACATAAGGCATGGTGGTGGGAGTGGGGCCTTGCTGCTCTCTCCTATATGAAGTGACGGGGGTAGTGGGATCTCGCCTGAAAGCGGTTATTGGAGCAAATTGATCTTTCGGGTTATCTTAAGGTGGTGGTGGAGGGTTCTCCTCCTCTAGGGGGAGAAGATAGTGCGCACTATCAGGAACAACTTTCATTGCCCCACTATTCGGGAGGGAAATAGAATTGACCCCTCGAATCCTCCAATACATCTTCCCGTCCTCAACTCGCTTCACTACCCACTCAAGCTTCGACGTAATGTAATCCTCCGTCAACAAAGAACATCCCCCCAAACACCTCAAATTTCGCTCATCTAGAGCATTCTTACAAAGAGCATGGGCAATCTTGGTAACAATTCCCCCAACATGGATACCGGTAGGGCTAAATGGATGATTGGAAATTTTCTGAAAGTGGAGAGCGACATGGTGACCAATGTTGACCCCAAATTTACTCGGCTTTTGAAACAAATAAGCCGCCAAAATCGAGAGCTCATCGGCCCGAAAATTATGACACTCCTCCCTCCCAAACAAAGACCAACCCATAAAGCGTTGCCAAATCCGAATAGGGGCATTGTGACAAGCATTAGCTGGCTTTTTAGCCCCCTTTTCAACCTCCATCCCCGAGATTGCAGTCCACACATTATTCAAATTAAAGTTTTCGGGTACTTTATAAGACTTGTGAAATTTAACACCCAAAACCTTGCAAAATTTCTCCAGGGAAAGGTTAAATGCAGTATTTAGAAGGTGAAAAGAAACAATCTTAACCATGCCCGTGTTCCGATCTTTCTCATGACTAAAGGAACTTAAAAACTCCCATGTAAGACGGGGGTAAGTACGGAAATGTTGACCGTAAAGTTCCCCCATCCCTAAACCTTTAAAAAGCTCAAGGGTGACCGTATCAAGACCGAAATTTCGCATAGTATTCCTACAAATGATGCGGGAATGGGGAAGGTTTCGGCGTTTTAGACATTGAAACTTACCTCGCGCAATCTCGCTTACGAAGACGACATCCAGAAAGTCGTCATCCGGACCCATTCCCGCCGTTACTTGCTGGTGCCTAGCCTCCAACTCCGCCTCAAGCTGAGCCCTTGTTCTTTTCCTTGGTGGTTGAGCCATGGTGATTTTTTTGTAATAGTCAATTGAAAGAGGGAAAAAATTAGGGAAAATTTGGGGTTTTTGAGTTGTGGGATGAATTTGGGTGATGTAGTGGGTTATTTGTTGGGTTGATTGTTGGATTAGTGGAGTTTTGTGGTGATTTTAGTGAGTTTTTGTGGAGTTTTTTGTGGGGTTTTGAAGGTAGAAAGAGAAAGAAAGAAGAAGAAATGAAGAAGAATGAAGGAAAAAATAAGGCTCACGAGTAGATTAAGGCCTCGGGTGTGTTCTGGGCCGGTCGGGGCACCGGCCGCCGGTCGACCGGCCTGGAACCCAAGTCAAATTTTTCGATTTTTGGCATTTTGATTAATCCTTGTGTTCATGTGCTCCTGGCCGGTCGGCACACCGGCCGCCGGTCCACCGGTCAGGAACACAGTTAAAAAAATCTCACGTTACAATGCTCAGTTATTTGGTGCTCTGGGCCGGTTGTCATACCGGCCGCCGGTCCACCGGCCTGGAATACCTGCACTTCGAATTTCAGTCTTCAAACTTTACCTTCTGGAGTGGTCCAGGCCGTTCGGCACACCGGCCGCCGGTCCACCGGCCTGGAACACTTCTCCCTTAACTTCCTCGCCTTCAATTCACAATAAAAACCCCAAGTCACCAACAATCTCGACTCAACCAACAAATTCCCAATGAAACGGTTTCTAATCAAACTCGACTACTATTGTTGCAAACCTACCTAAGATTTCTTCCAAGGACGAAATACCCGAGTACACAATCTCAAATCTTCGCAACTACTCCTAAAATGCATGCTATATACAAAAAATTGGTGGTTGTTGAGGGACTCCACCAAACCTATCAATGCACAAGAACTTACAAACAAGACTCCTCCTCGGGAAGTGGATCCCCAAAGAAAAGTACTTCAACCGTTCCCTTCTCATCTCCATTAAAGTATTTCTTCACTCGATGCCCATTTACTTTGAAATTACCACCTTCTTCACTCCAAAGTTCGAAAGCTCCATGAGGTGATATGTCAATGACTTTGAAGGGACCCGACCATCTCGACTGTAGCTTCCCCGGAAACAACTTGACCCTAGAATTATAGAGTAAGACTTGATCACCCACTTTTACATCTTTATCAACCAATTTGGCGTCATGCCATTTCTTTGTTTGCTCTTTGTAAATTTTTGAGCTCTCGTAGGCATCAAGTCTTAGTTCTTCAAGTTCACTCATTTGGAGAAAACGTAGCTCTCCGGCCATGTTGATGTCAAAATTTATTTCCTTTAAGGCCCACCATGCCTTGTGCTCCAACTCGATTGGCAAGTGACAAGCCTTGCCATAGACAAGCTTGTAGGGAGTTGTGCCGAGGGGAGTTTTGAAGGCGGTGCGAAGGGCCCATAGAACATCGGGGAGCTTTTGGGACCAATCATTTCTACCTTTGCTAGTGGTCTTCTCCAAGATGGCTTTTATTTGACGGTTTGAGACCTCCACTTGCCCACTTGTTTGAGGGTGGTAGGCAAGAGTGGTCTTGTGAGTGACACCATGGGAAGAAAGCAAGATCTTGAAAGTGCTCTTCCTAAAGTGCGAACCTCCGTCACTAATCACCACTCTCGGGGTCCCAAATCTTGGAAAGATGGTGTTTTTGAAGAGCTTGATAACAACTTTAGCATCATTTGTTGGGGTAGCTACGGCTTCAATCCATTTGGACACATAGTCCACCGCAACCAAAATGTACTCATTCCCACAAGATTTTGGGAATGGTCCCATGAAATCAACTCCCCAACAATAGAAAAGCTCAATCTCAAGAATGTTTTGAAGGGGCATCTCATTTCTTTGACTTATATTCCCCGTTCGTTGACATCGATCACAAGATTTGACAAAGTAGTGGATATCCTTGAACATAGATGGCCAAAAGAAACCACCTTGTAACACCTTTGCAATGGTGCGAGATGTACCAAGGTGGCCCCCATAGGCCGAGTTGTGAATTCTATCGACTATCTCCATACCTTCTTCCCTAGGAACACATCTTCGAAACATGCCATCACCACACTTGCGAAAAAGATGTGGGTCATTCCAAAAATAGCGTTTTGAGTCATGCTTCAACTTCCTTCTAGCCCTAGCATCCAACTCCTCCGGAATGAACCCGCTCACAATCAAATTTGCCAAGTCTGCAAACCATGGTGATTTACCACCTATCATCATCAAACTATCTTCTCTCAACCACTCATTGATCGGGCCACTCTCATCCTTCAACCCATGATCTTCGGTAGTCAATCTAGATAGGTGGTCGGCAACAACATTCTCCGACCCCGCCTTGTCTTTAATTTCCAAGTCAAACTCTTGAAGTAAAAGAACCCACCTCAAGAGCCTTGGCTTTGCATCTTTTTTCACTAACAATTGTCTCAAGGCGGAGTGATCCGAGTATACCACAACCTTAGAACCAACAAAGTATTGCCGGAACTTTTCCACGGCATGAACAATGGCTAGCATTTCCTTCTCCGTCATAGAGTAGTTGACTTGGGCTTGATCTAAAGTTTTGCTTGTGTAGTAGATTACATGGTGCCTCTTGTCCACAACTTGGCCAAGCACCGCCCCGGCCGCATAATCGGAGGTGTCACACATAACTTCGAAGGGAAGGCTCCAATCCGGTGAACGGATTATGGGAGCCGTCACAAGGGCCTCCTTCAACCTACAAAAAGCACTCAAGCAAAATTCATCAAATACAAATGGTGTGTCTTTGAGAAGAAGAGAAGTTAAAGGCTTGGCTATTTTAGAAAAAACTTTGATGAAACGTCGGTAAAAGCCCGCATGGCCTAGAAAGCTTCTCACTCCCTTCACATTTGTAGGGAGTGACAAGTTTTCTATCACCGAAACCTTAGCCATATCAACTTCTATCTCTCTCTTAGACACAATGTGGCCAAGCACAACCCCCTCCTCCACCATAAAGTGGCATTTCTCCCAATTGAGGACGAGGTTGTGCTCCTCACATCTTTGCAAAACACGAGACAAATTCAATAGCCCAAGATCAAATAAGTCTCCATGGACACTAAAGTCGTCCATGAAGACCTCTATACTCTTCTCAAGAAAATCGGCAAAAATTGCCGTCATATATCTTTGGAACGTCCCCGGAGCATTACAAAGCCCAAAGGGCATCCTCTTATAAGCATAAACTCCTATGGGACAAGTGAATGTGGTTTTCTCTTGGTCTTCCGGGTGTATGGGGATTTGGAAAAACCCGGAATAACCATCTAGAAATGAATAGTAAGAATGCCCCGCTAACCTTTCAAGCATTTGGTCAATAAAGGGGATGGGGTAGTGGTCTTTGAGGGTGGCGGCATTTAATTTGCGATAATCAATGCACATCCGCCACCCGGTCACGGGCCTAGAAGCTAAGAGAGTCTCATCCTCTTGTTCCACCATAGTTACCCCTCCTTTCTTGGGCACTACATGGACGGGACTCACCCAAGAGCTATCGGTTATTTGGTAGATTATCCCGGCCTCTAGCAACTTTATCACCTCATTTTTCACCACTTCCGCCATCTTAGGGTTCAACCTACGTAGCCCATCTACCTTAGGTTTGCTACCCTCCTCCAAGACAATCCTATGCATGCAAAGATTAGGACTTAAACCTTTGATATCATCAATGCTATATCCAAGTGAGCCCCTATGAGTTTTCAAGATTTTCAAAAGTTCAAGTTCTTGGCCTTCACTCAAATTAGCATTAATGATAACGGGATAAGTCTCTCCCTCACCTAAAAAAGAGTACTTAAGTGAGGGAGGTAAGGGCTTTAGTTGTACCTTTGGAGGGAGAAGGCCCTCCACCTTCTTCAAGAGCTCATCATCTACCTCATGGTCATCTCCCATCTCCTCATCATGGAGTGCCACTTGTAGAGCTTCTTCTTCACATTTCTCTTCTTCATGCACCTTCTCAACCACTTCCTCAATGACTTCTACCGAGCAAGCTTTGTGAAACATTGGTCCCTTCACTAGATGAGGAAGATTAAATTCAAGGGTTTCGTTCCCCACCCTAAAGGTTAGCCGCTCATCCCTCACATCAATGAGGACTCATCCGGTAGCCAAAAAGGGCCTACCGAGGATGATGGGAGTGTGGCTATCCTCCGGGATATCTAGGACAACGAAATCCGTGGGAATCAAAAATTTACCAACTTTAACGGGTACGTCCTCAAGCACACCCAAAGGTTGCTTAACGGACCTATCCGCTAGTTGTAGAGTCATAGAAGTGTGGGTTAAACTATCAAGTCCAATTCTTTTAGCAATAGTTAAGGGAATGACACTTACACTTGCACCGTTATCACATAATGCCCTTGAAATCATGACTCCCCCTACAACACAAGGGATAGAGAAACTTTCGGGGTCCCCAAGCTTTTTTGGCATTTTGAAAAAGTTAGGATTAATGAGGAGAGCACTACACTCCGCCTCCATAATCATAACATCTTGGGTACCCAAAGTCCTCTTGTGAGTCAAGATGTCTTTTAGAAATTTTGAGTAAGTGGGCATGTTTAATATAACATCGGTGAAAGGTAAGGTCACTTCAAGTCCCTCAAGCATTTTTCTAAATTGGGTGAACTTGAAGTTTTCCTTAGTTTTCAATGCTCTAGAGGGGTAGGGGATATCGGAAACAACAAGTGGAGAACTAAAAGATACCTTTGGAATGGGAGTTTTCTTGGTTACCTTAGCTCTTGCTATTGGTTGTACCTCTACTCCTTCATCATTGGCATCCTTGATCATCTCCTCCTCATAAGGCATAATTTCGATATACCCATCTTCTCCCTCTTTGGGTTGATCATTTTCACCCTTGCCATCATCTTTTAACTCCAAGGTAGGAGTCAAAATGGGCTCTTCGGTTTCATCTCCCTCCTCAACATGCTCATCATTTGGAATCTCATCATTCATCATATCCATGTAGGGGTTATCAAGCACAAGTCCACTTCTTAAAGTCACCGCACATGCGTGGTGGCTTGATGAAGCATCCTTGGAGCTTTTCCCTTGAGCAAGTAGACCTCCCGGAGGCCTTTGAGGGTTGTTCAAAGCTTGAGAAGCTAACCTAGCTTCCAATTCTCTCACCTCCTTCTTGTGAGCATTAGTGACATTTTGCAAAGCCAAGTTGTTTTGGATCTCCATGTTTTTGACTAGTTGCAAAACTTCACTCATTGAAGGTTCATTGTCTTGATGAGGTTGGTTTGTTAAAGGGAGGGCAAATGCATAGTCATTTCGACTACTTGAACCTTGGTTGTTGCTTCTTTGGTTGTTAAAGTTTCCTTGTTGGTTGTTATTGAAATTTCCTTGTTGCCCCCTTGAACCTTGACCATTGAAATTTGACCCTTGGTTGTTGTTGAAATTTGACCCTTGGCCTTGGAAAGATTGATCGGGAACCCCTTGACTTGCTTGATTGTTTTGGTTGCCTTGGTAAAAATTACCTTGGCCTTGGTTGTTGAAGTTTTGGTTCCCTTGGTTTTGATTCCAATTTCCTTGACCTTGATTCCAATTACCTTGGTTTTGAAAGTTACCTTGGTTATTGTAACCTTGATCATTGAAGTGTTGATTTTGGAATTGGTTTGATCCTTGGCCTTGTTGAGAGTTGTTGAATTGATTGTTATAGTTTCCTCTTGAAAATTGACCTCCCCCTCTAGGTTGAGAAAAACCCGGAGGATTGGAAGGTTGGGCTTGTGTGTGTTGAGGGTTTAACACATTTTGGCTTTTGTAACTCATGTTTGGGTGAAATTTTGAACTTGGATGATAGAAATTGGAATTTGGGTTGTAAGCTCCTTGACTTTGGAATGGAGGCCTTGAGGGCCGTGGGTTGTTGTTGACTCCTTGAAATGCATTCACATGTTGGTAGTCATTTCCTCCTTCATTGTTATAAGATACATTATTCCCACAAACTTCAAAGGTGTGTCCATACCCATTGCAAATTTCACAAGTAGGGGTTTGATAAGATTCCACCATAGGAGGTGCATAAGACCCACTAGCTTCATTCACATGATGGCCTTGACTTTGATTTTGAGCCTTTTGAAGCTCGGCAAAACCCTTAGTAAAAGTTTGTGTGAGCAAATCAATCTTGGCATTGGTATCCGCATTTGAAAAGTTCTCACTTGGGTTCTTAGAACTCCTCCTCAAGCTATTTCCTCTAGTACTAGTACCATAGCTAGACTCCGATTCAACCATCTTTTTAATCAATGTCGCCCCTTGTTGGTTATTCAAATGATCAAAACTCCCCCCCGCGGAAGCATTCACTATAGCCTTGGTTTGAGGGAGAAGAGTTTGATAGAATGTTTGAGTGACATACCAATCTGCTATGCCATGATGAGGGCAACGGGCAAGTAGATCAATGAATCGATCCCATGCTTCTCCCAAGGACTCTCCATCCTCTTGTTGGAAGGTTGTTATCTCATTTCTTAGCATCGCCGATTTGGAGGCGGGGTAGTACTTGCTTAGAAACTCCTTAGCTAGGGCATCCCAAGTAGTAAAAGTGTTTGGAGCATGGTTATTCAACCACCTCTCCGCCCGGTCTTTAAGAGAAAATGGGAACAACATTAGACAAAGGATTTCTTTGGGCACACCATTCCTCTTCATGATTGCTACTCTACTTTTGAATTTTCTCAAGTGGGCATGAGCATCCTCATCGGGGAGGCCTCCAAAGCTATCCCGCTCAATTGAACTCATTTGAGCCGGGTGAATCTCAAAGTTATTTGGGGCCAAGACACCGAAATTGATTGGAGATTGGGTATCATCATGATTGGGTCGGTTACGATCACGTAAAGTCGTCATTTGTGGTTGATTTTGTTGTTGAGGTATTGTAGGTGGTGAATTTGGTGGTGTATTTTGTAGTATATTGTAGAAGGGATTTTCGAATATGGGTTCAATGGTGTCGTTTTGTGGGTGATCGGTTGTTGGAGTGGATGTAGAAGCAATTGAAGTATTGGCTTGTTGATGGCTAACCCTTCTTGAATTCCTAACCCGAGCAAGTGTATTAGCTCGGAGAGTCCTAAACAACCTTTCGGGTTCCGGATGGCTCAAGAACAACCCTTCACCCCTAGGCATGCACTCAAAAGCAACTCAAAAACAAGTTAGACTCCTAGTGTGTTTTTGGGCACACTAGGGAAAGACAATAATGCAAGGCACTCTACAAATAATCTAACAACTAAATACCAACAAAAACAACAAGTAACTTGGCTAAATCTAAGACACAAATCAAACTACGAGTTTCCTTACGCCATCCCCAGCAACATCGCCATTTGATGAGGGTTTCGTCGTCAAAACAAACATCAAAAATAAACCCTATATAAGAAGTATAAAGGGGTCGAATCCACGAGGATGGAGGGGTAAACTACTAGTTCGATCGAGTCCTATTCTAGCCTAACAAAGGTTGGATTGGAAGATTAACTAAGAACTAGAAAATGCAAGCAAACGCTAAATAATGCGGTAAAGACAATTAAGGGAAAACTAAGGTAAAGGGTTCACCTTAGGAGGATTAATAGGTTAGTCTAGTAATTAGCAAATGGGTAATAAATTCGAGTAGGATTAATTACTAATGTCTCAACAATTAATAATCATCAACAAAGCCATCGCATTTGTCTCAAATCACCCATATAAACACTTAGTCTAATCATCTCTACCACCGTCGCTTAAGAGATAATCAAACGATACTTGATAAAACGGGATTTTCGAATATGGGTTCAATGGTGTCATTTTGTGGGTGATCGGTTGTTGGAGTGGATGTAGAAGCAATTGAAGTATTGGCTTGTTGATGGCTAACCCTTCTTGAATTCCTAACCCGAGCAAGTGTATTAGCTCGGAGAGTCCTAAACAACCTTTCGGGTTCCGGATGGCTCAAGAACAACCCTTCACCCCTAGGCATGCACTCAAAAGCAACTCAAAAACAAGTTAGACTCCTAGTGTGTTTTTGGGCACACTAGGGAAAGACAATAATGCAAGGCACTCTACAAATAATCTAACAACTAAATACCAACAAAAACAACAAGTAACTTGGCTAAATCTAAGACACAAATCAAACTACGAGTTTCCTTACGCCATCCCGGCAACGGCGCCATTTGATGAGGGTTTCGTCGTCAAAACAAACATCAAAAATAAACCCTATATAAGAAGTATAAAGGGGTCGAATCCACGAGGATGGAGGGGTCAACTACTAGTTCGATCGAGTCCTATTCTAGCCTAACAAAGGTTGGATTGGAAGATTAACTAAGAACTAGAAAATGCATGCAAACGCTAAATAATGCGGTAAAGACAATTAAGGGAAAACTAAGGTAAATGGTTCACCTTAGGAGGATTAATGGGTTAGTCTAGTAATTAGCAAATGGGTAATAAATTCGAGTAAGATTAATTACTAATGTCTCAACAATTAATAATCATCAACAAAGCCATCGCATTTGTCTCAAATCACCCATATAAACACTTAGTCTAATCATCTCTACCACCGTCGCTTAAGAGATAATCAAACGATACTTGATAAAACAGGCAACTTTCGTTTACACATTTCATCAAACACCTAGTGTGCATATGGGTAATACCCAAACTATTACCACAAATCTACTAATTACCCAACTAATTATCCCACATAATTCTCCCTTAGGCTCCCCCTAAACCCTAGAAGGAAACTACTCACTCATTCTAAGGGAAATCAAACAACTAGAGGCAATGAATAGTGAAATGAACATCATGCTAAGGAAATGAATAATTATAACAATCAAATGATAAACAATAAACTAGAAGTGAAAACAAATTGCATAAATAACAAAAAGATGAGAAATTTATACCACCAAGCTTGTATTAATGAATAGGGGGAATGTCTTCACCCAATAAATTCAATACAAACCCAAGCTATGATAGTTTCCCTAAGAAAGACTAGATCTAGTAACTTGAATTTGAGAAATTAAACTTAATTAGGGAACGATTAAGGGAGTAATTAGAGAGTAATAGAGGTTACAAATTATCTAGGGTTTTGTGCTAAGAGATAATGAAAAGCTGCTTACAAAATATTAGGGGAAGGGTATATATAGGTATCTCGAAATTAAGAAAGAAAAATAGAATAGAAGGCGAAATGCGGATTTGTGTTCCTGGCCGGTCGACCGGCCGCCGGTCGTCTGGCCGGCCGGGAGCACATCAGAAGCTTCAATTTCTTCGTCTTCAAAATTCTTCTAAGTATAGGAAATGTGTTCCCAGCCGGGTGACCGGCCGCCGGCCTCCCACCGGCCTGGAGCACGAATTACGCCCCAAGTAGTTACTGATGTAGTGCAGGCCGGGTGACCGACCGGCCGCCGGTCGACCGGCCGGCGCTACCTGGGCCATTTCTTCTCTTCCTTTTCTTCTTTCCTTTGTGGGCATGTGTTCTGAGCCGGGTGGCCGGCCGCCGGTCAGTGGACCGGCCTGCGCCACCTGAAGCTCCTTTCCTCATTCTTCTTCTCATCTCCGAATCCCGACTCATGCAAGACCTTTATGCTCCGATTTCTTCATTTCCGTTTTAATTCCTACAAATTAAGATCGACATTCATAGTACGGGAAATCGGGGAGCAAAAATGCAATCAAGGGCATGCAAATCCGTGTAAACGGACCATAATGGGGATGAAAATGAGAGGAAAAATGTGACTAATTAAATGCTTATCAGAAACGTGGATGTGTTGCGTGACTTGAGTCAGTCTGAGAAAGAGATTGGAGACTATGCATTTGCCTGTGACTTAGACGAAGGGTATGTATTAGTCTACTACATCTCTTTATTTTTCATTGTATTCGATAAATGTATTATATTTTCTATTTATAACACTAATGTTTCCTTTTTTATACATGTTTAGCGAGGTTCTGTTCAGCTATACGGGCAAGAGTCTTACACGACGTGATTTAAAGACCTTGTTACTTGGTAGTAAAGTTCACAACAATGTCATCAGTTTGTGGTGTGATTATCTGAATGACCAAAACAGATTAAGATCTCGTACATCCCATTGCCGTCTATTTTTCACCGAAGAAACTGATGTAAGTTTTTTATTTAATTTTGTTAGCGTCAATTATCAAATTGTAGCTTTTGTATTCTCTAATACATCACCTAATTTAATTTACAGATTAACTCATTGGACGTCAACTTTGAAGAAGTGAAGTTGGTAATTCCTTGAAGATTTAAATTTTTTAAAAAATTTGCTAATTAATAATATAAATAGTTCTTAGCTAATAGTCTTTTTATTTTTATTATATTGCAGGTTTTTACTCCTGTTGTGGCACCCACGCCACTTCTTTTTTGTTTCCATGTTGAGAATAGCTTGTACGAAGTTATACACCCAATGGATGTGAAGCAAACTGATTATTCAGTCCATGTTAAAGATGTGGTATGTCTTCATACGCTTTCGCAATAAGCTTGTTAAATGGCTGATTTAGGTCTACTTTTAAAATAAATTATTTACTTGGCATTGTCTTTCGCTTATGAGACGAAATTGTTGATTTCAAAGCTTAGTAACAAGATTCCAAAGCTGACCGCTGCATGGTTTTTAATAGCCAAACTGTATGTTCCGAATTCAACCTTTGATGTTGAGTGTGATACTGGAATCTACCTTATGCGTCATATGGAGACGTACAACGGGACTAAGTCAGGCTATAGTTCAAAGCTGCTAAAGGACGTAAGTCTCTATTACTGAAGTCTAATTTTAAGTTAGTGTTTTTATTTATCTAGCTTATGCGTAATATTTAGATCAATTCAGATGAATGTTTATTAGGAAGCTCATCAGTTTGTTTCATTTTCTGCTACTTGTCTTATTTGTGCAGTTTCATGGATGTATATGCATGAACTAGCTTTGTAGTTTCATGAATTAGCCCTGTATATGCATGAAATATGTAGGCTCTGATGTTAACTTCACTTTTTTTTTTGTTATTTTTCAGAGATATGCTATGAAACGTTATATTGTGAGGGTTTGCAATCAAATTTTGACTTGGGCTAACAACTCTTTGAAAGTTCAAGTGATGTCTGATGCAAAGGCTTACAACAGTGGCTGTGAGATTCGGTAAATAAAAATTCTACATTTTTGTCTTATACAACTTATATCTTGCAATCAAATTTTAAGAACCTTTGATTTTCTGCAGTAATCAGGTGCGACAAGAGTTATGCTATACGGATGCACGAAAAGAGTTATGCTATACAGATGCACAGTTGATGAATTTTATTAAGACAAATGTGGCAAATAAGAAGTAAGTTATAATTGACCATAAAGCATTTTTTAAAATATAATTATTTTTTTTGCATTTAGATGTTTTGAGTGGATCTAATTAAAATATTTGTGTTATTAGTGATGTTGTTGTTGCAACGCAATGGTTGGAAGTTACCCAAGAAGCAATGCAGACTTTGCTACGAGGGAGTTGGGTGATGGATATGGTTATTGATCTTGTTGGTCTTCGTACAACACTCGAAAACCAGGTGTTGTGTACTTTCCGACAATAATGAAGGTATGTATTCATATTCCTTAGTAACTACTAATGATTGTTCTTGGAATTACCAAGATTTTTGACAAAGGCTCGCACCTTTCAGGATGTTGTTCCTAAAGACGGTTTTCGAAGCCAATACATTAAGCTTGACTATTTGCCCCAAAATTTAGCCAAAGCCCAACTGGTAAATAAATAATTATCACTGATTGTGTATCATGACGGTTTTTATTGTATCAATTTCATTTCCGCATGTTTGTAAATATTTCAGGCGTTCTTTCCTTTCTGCGTGAACAAAGAACATTGGTTTGCTTGTGTTTCGGACTTTCATAAAAGGAAAAATTTCATACTTGACTCCAGATTGCCACGGCGCCCTGATGCAAGACGTACATTTTTGGTTGATACGGTATGATTTTATGCCTAACTCGCTGAATGATCATGTGCTCGTGTGTTGGATTGACCTGATATTTTTTTAAATCGCTTATCTCAGCAGCGAGAAATATGTCATTATTACGTTTATTTTATGGATCACTGTCACAACAACTTCTTCTTGTGTCACATTCCCTGTTACCAAAACTTTGTTCGAGCCGATTATATAATCTGAATGTTTTTGTATAGCTATTGCCTGCTTTGGAGATCATCGCAAGAGACCGTCCGGGTTACAAAAGACTGTTGCAGATAAAAACTTTTGAGTGGGAGATTGTGAATGTGCCTCAACAAAAGAATGGGTACCTTACGTACTTAAATTATGCTTAAATTATATTACTCATCTTAATATATTTGATGGATACAAACCATATTTAAATGTTTAACAACTTTCATAGGTATGCTTGCGGAGTCTATCTGCTGAAGTGGCTTGAAAACTTGCGTTTTCAAGCATCATGGATAGATGAGACTTGTTACGAGGTAAGGTTGTCTAAACTAAGTTATATTAGTTGAACATTATTGAGCATTTTTTATTGCAGCACTATATTGTTGTCAAAAATATATATGCAGGATTTGGATGAATATGGTGAGAGTATGCTTCTTGAAATTATGAAATGGGAGAAAAACAAGAGAAAGGTAATATCAATAACTTTTGAATTCATAATTTTCAATTTTCTTTCGTTTATTTTCAATCTAAGGAGTGGCCTAAACGTAACAATATTTCCCTCGCTTTTACTTTCGTAGGTTTTCGACTAGGCATTATTTTCTAAACACTTGATTATCGAAGGGAGTAGCACAGAACGTAACCCTACATTCCAACCATTGAACCTTGCAAGATTTGGCTGGAGTAAAGTTGTAGATTTCTGTATGTTTGGGTGGTACAGTTAGTGTAATTATTGACCATATGATCTGTTAAAAGATATTGGTAAGTTTAGGTGGTAAAGACATATAACTTATAGGATCTATTTAAAACAGTTGTACTAGGGCATCAGTTATGAAATTATTGCCTTATACATGCATTAAAAAACAGTTTATGTGCATGAAACAACCTTCCACATGCTTAAAATATGTTATCTTTGGGAACTGGCCTATGTCAAAACAGTTATGATTAGCGCAAACCAGTACTCGAAATAAAAAATATGACCATCTCGTCTAGACAAGCGGAAAACAGTTCTCAAAATTGTTCCAGAATTAGGTAACTTGATGAATAATAATTGTAAAGCAAATTAAGCTATTTGTCATCGGTCGTCTTTTCTAAAAAAAACTCTGATTGTCTAAAAGACTAATATTAATATGGGACAAAGCCCAAATTGAAATAAGCACAAATTAAGTACTTTAAGTTTTCCCTACATCATTTCATCAAATTTTTCAAGTTCTTTAATAATTGTCGTATGAGTGCATTAAAAAATAGTTTATGTGCATAAAACAACCTTGTACATGCATGAAATATGTTATCTTTGGGACCTGGCCTGTGTCAAAACAATTATGAATTTTCATTCTAAATATGACCATCATGTCTCGACAAGCGGAAACCAGGACTCAAAACTGGCCCTAAATTATGACTGGCCCAATACTAATACTCTCATCATCAACCGCGTGCATTGCTACGAAGTCAACAATCTCCGCCCCTTCACTTCATAATCCCTGCCGCCCCACCACCTTCTCTATTCATGCCATCAATCCAAACATCTTCGTGGCACAAATCAAATAGTCAAACAATTTGTGTATTAATATAGCCCAAGCTTCATCAATTAATCACTTTTAGTTAATTGTTCCCTACATAAATTAATCCTATTTCTCAAGTTCCTCAAATAATTGCCTTTTACATGCATTAAAAATTAGTATATGTGCATGAAAAAACCTCCTACGTGCATGAAATACGTAATATTCGAGTCCAAACATTGTCATAGGATGAGCCAAAATTAAAACAAGTTCACATGAATAAGAGGACCATTGTTCAAGTGGACTTTAGTGAGTCCATTCTCAAGTGATTTTTGAAGGCTTCACAAGTCGAAATTCTATAAAATAAAAAAGTTCAACAATAAAAGTTCAAATAAAAAGTCCAAATACAAAATTTCAAATAAAAAAGTCCTAAAATGGTTATACATGCTACTGTCAAATAAAAAAAATCTTCAAGTATGCTTCTCAAATGATATTCTTCAAGTTCTTCAAGTATGTTTCTCAAATGATATTCTTCAAGTATGGTCCAACATTGCAAGTCCCCTGCTTAACTGCACAAGTCCAAACATTGTTTCATTAATCAAATTGGCAAAACTGTCAAGCGACACAAGTATAGTTTCAGGAGAGATAAAAAAAACTGGAGGGAAAACATGTGCTAATAATAGAAAACTTACGCTAATATAAGAGAAAACTTACTCTACTCATCGTCGGTGGTCTTTTTGTCACAATTCCTACTGTCATGGTTCACCATCTCCCCACAAGCCTTGCATCTTCTTAGCGGTCTCTTGCTTACTTCCCCAGCCTTTTCTCTTTGCGAGATCAATCGTTTCCCGGATCCTTTGTTTTTGCATTGTCTTGGAGGCAAAACTTTAATTTCACTAGGAAGACTTGTTCCCAAAAGCATTCCAATTTCAGCATTCTTGTCCATTTTCTTTCCAATACCACTATTACCACTATCATCAATGACACTTGTTACCGCAAGTACCCTTTCTTTGAACCCACGTAGCATGCCCAGCAACTCATCACAATAAACAGGACTTTGTTCAACTACCGACACGCAAGTGAACAATTCTGACCACAATTCACTGACTTTGTTTTTCTGTACCTCAACTGATCTACAATCAGTGAGCAACAGCCCATCAGAACTGAATATGGGCTTGCAGGTTGCTAGTTTGCTCCACCTATTAATTAAATATTCACTTAGAACTTTCTTAAACCCTCGTTCTCTAAGGACACACAGAGCATGTCTACAGAGTATTCCATGCCTTTCAAACTTCTTGCAAGTGCACACAATTTTTGATTCATCCGTCTTTAACCCACCCACATACACTTTATCCCTTTCTCGATCTATGATAGAGATGTATTGAATTGCATGTTCCGGATCTTTTTGTATATCCTCAACACCACATGAAAAGCATGCTGCTTTTATTTAATTCCTCCTGAAACTCAAAGAAAATTTTTGGAGTGTAGAATTATGCTGCATGCTTTTCTATGGCTAGTGGAGTACACAACGAAGGGGACGAGTTCTTTGATTGTGCAATCAGTTTCGATTGAGTCCATCTTTGTGAATCCATTGCACTCTCAAATCTCATCCAAAACTCAACAAGGGTCAAATTTGGATTAGTGAAGTTGCTAAAGAAATTATTTTCTGACTCCGACCTTGAGGTTTTTCTCATCAGACCTCCTAAAAACAAGTCACGAAAGTAAGCTGGAACCCACAACTTTCTCATACCATACTTCTCCTTAAGCCACCCATTATCTGACAACCCATGAGATTCCACCATTGTATTCCACCTTTCCTCAAATTCATTCGGCTCCACATCTTCACCCCAAACACATGAGTTTATCTCTTTCAGAAAGCTAGTTTCTTTACATATTGTATGCCCTACCTTCTCAGGCAACTTCTTCAATATGTGCCACATGCAATATCTATGTTTCACCTTATCTTTAAAGACTATCTTCATTCCTTCTTCTATCCCCCCGTCTTCATCAGTTATCATACAAACTGGATGACGATCCCCCATAGCTTCTAGGAATTTCGTAAATAACCAACGAAATGACTCCTTCCCCTCATTAATAAGAAGTCCTGCCCCAAAGGTAACGCACCTCTTATGATGATCCACCCCAGTGAAAGGGGCAAAGATCATTCTATAAGTATTTTCCTAAAGGTAGTGTCAAAGAATGTCATGTCCCCAAATAACAAATAATTTTTTATACTAATAGGGTCAGCCCATAAAATATGTGACAATCTACCTTTAGAGTCTACCTCAAAATCGAAGTAAAACGACGGACACATGTGTTTTATTTTCATAAAATGCTCAATGAGCATTTGAGCATCACCTTCTGCTAAATACTTCTTTATATCTCTTGAATAATTATTAAAGTCTTCCAATGACGCACCCACATTCTTATAACCTCTAACGTACTCCTTAAACATCCTAAAGGTCCTAACTGGTCCTTGGTTGACTTTTGCGTTGTCAACTATGAATTTTTTATGAACTATATTCAATTCTCTCGTTTGCGTCAAATGTACCATTGTTAATGGTGTTTGTGGCATATGATTATGACCTTCAACAAAAGCATATATTTGGTATTGACCACTAGGAATTCGCTTAAAGTTAACCCTAGCAGGACACGAAATCCTAGTTCTTTGCCTCCGTTGTTTTGTTCCTTTTGCTTCACATTCTCCAGCCTTATTACACAAACATGCTTTATGCGTGACAACATCCTTAGAAACCTTTTGTGATCCTAATCTAGACACAAAGCCACATTCTTTTGCATATGCTTCATAAAACCCAATACCAAGTTCAAGCTTATCAAATACCATACCAATACTAGGCTTAAGATGGATAGGACAATCAAAAGTACGATTCCTGTTGCTTGAAGAACCTTCTGCCTCCTCTTCATCTACTACTTCCTCTACTACGTTGTCTGCATATGTGATGAAATAAAGTAGAATTAAAAAGATGAGGGATACATAAGAAGATGAATTACAGATATACAACACATGTATAGCTCAGTTTTCTTAACACTTGACTTATAGGTGCATGGAAAAACGACACATGTGCATGAAAAAACCCAGTACATGCATGAAATATGAAAAAACTAATGAGGTAGAACAAAATTGTACCTTGAATAACATCAGAAGTCACAGGTACAGAAACCTCAACTGCAATTGCAGATATTACAGATACGGATTAAGATGCATTAGCTTCTACAATCACTACTTGACTTGTAATTACATTTGAAAAAATATATGATACAATGTCACTCACATTCCTACAACAAGAAACATCAAAAATTAAATAATGAACGATTTTGATGCATATCAGAAAATTACTACATTGATAAAACCCAGATTCAAACTAAAATAATAATCACGAATTTAGGAAAAAAGAGTTAATAATAAATCATGGAAAATAAATTAAAATTAAAATTGCTCAGGAATTGGAAGATTAATCTCACAGATTACAAGCAATCTCTGAAGTCTGACATGTGAATATTTAATTAAATAATGAACGATTTTGATGCATATCAGAAAATTACTACATTGATAAAACCCAGATTTTGATGCACCTAATACAAATTAGATGCACATAATTATCATAATTATCAACAGATTTTGATAAAACCCAGATTTCAACAAATTTAGGTAATTTATCAAAATCAACAACCATAATTTCTCAATTGACCCAATATAATTCACCAAACCCTGATTTCACAAACATAATAATAATTACCAGTTTAGCCCAATAATAAAACCATTAATTCAACTAATTTAATCAAAAAACTAAAAAAATTACAATTAGATAACAATATAAACCATAATTTCACAAAATTTAATCATCAATTTCGAATGTTTACCTCGAATTAACAGTATCCATGGATGGAGAAGCTTTTAACAGTTTAATCGTCGAAGTGTTTGATCTTCCTTTATGTGACGATCGAACGGGAGAGAGAAAGGTTTGGGGGTGGGAGCGAGAAAGAATGGGTGTTAGATGAACTGATGTCGAAGAGAGAGAAAGAATTATGAGTGAGAAAAAATTTTTGGAAAATGAATGAGATTGAAAGGTTTGGGGGCGGGAGCAAGAAAATTGGAGGTGTTTGGTTAGTTAATCTGAGATGTCTATATTATACTCCCTCCATTCAACTCCACACTACACTTATCTTTTTTCACGTTTGCCAACGCGCGTTTTGCATCGTAAATATAGTTCGCTACGTATTTGCAAAAATTATACAAGTTAGATATTTTTAATATACTCTTAAAGACGAATCAAACAAGATCCCACATGAATATATTTTCTCTTATGCATTAGCCGGAAATTGAAAGATTCTTCCGACTTGTGAATAGTGTCAAAAATAGAAAACTACAATGTGGAGTTGAATGGAGGTAGTAAGATCTAAGGGCTGTAAATGGTTCTCACAGTTCTCATTATACTAGTAGTTCTCACCGGATCCTGACCATATATATATATATATATATATATATATAGAGAAAGGTTCAAATGAGTCCTTCATATCTTTTGAGTCCCTAAGTCCTCTTATGAGCCCTTAGATCTTTCAAGTTGGGTGGTTGAGATTAAAAGCAAAAAGTAACCAATACACTAATTTCTTACTTATACACTAATTAATTATCTTTCTCTCTCTAGCTTAAAGTTGATGACAATTTAGCATTTTTAGGGTTTAACTTTTGTTTTCAAGGGTAACTTTTGTTTTTTTACGAGTGTACAGTCTCACAAGTGTAACTTTGATCTTTTACGAGTGTAACTTTAATTCAAAAAAGTGTAACCTTATACTAAAAAATGATTTTACGACAAGATTTTGACATTTTACGTATTTTCAGAGTGTAACTTTAGCCTTTTACAAGTGTAACTTTAATTCAAAAAAAGTGTAACTTTATACTAAAAAGTGATTTTGAGACAAGTTCTCGGCATTTTACGTATTTTTAGAGTGTAACTCTATTCTTTTACAAGTGTAACTTTACTCCAAAATAGTGTAATTTTATACTAAGATATGATTTTAAGACAAGTTATCGACATTTTACGTATTTTTAGAAAGTAACTTTAACCTTTTACAAGTGTAACTTTAATCAAAAATAGTGTAACCTTATACTAAAAAGTGATTTTGAGACAAGTTCTCGGCATTTTACGTATTTTTAGAGTGTAACTCTATTCTTTTACAAGTGTAACTTTATTCCAAAATAGTGACTAAGAAGTGATTTTAAAACAATTTTTTGACATTTTACGTATTTTTATAGTGTAACCTTAAGTGTAACTTTAATCCAAAATAGTGTAATTTTATACAAAGAAGTGATTTTAAGTCCAAGTTTTTGTCATTTTACGTATTTGTAGGGTGTAACTTTTGTCTTTTACGAGTATAACTTTAATCCAAAATAGACATTTTCCATATTTTTGTAGAGTAATTTTAACCTTTTACGAGTGTAACTTTAATCCAAAATAATGTAACTTTATTTACTAAGTAATTTTATGGCATCATAGTTTTGAATTTTGAAATTTTAACTAATTTAAAGTGTAACTCTAGGCTTTTGACAATGTAACTTTATCATATTGAGAGTGAAACTTTATTCATTTATAATGTAATTAACTGTTTTACGACCGTAACATTAGTCATTAATAGTGTAACTTTAGTATATTGAGAGTGTAACTTTAATCCGTTGAAAATGTAAATTTAGTTCATTGAAAGTGTAACTTTTATAGATTGAGAGTGTAACTTTAGTCCTTTTAATGGTGTAACTTCAGTCACCGTCAACAATAACACCAAGTAAACAACAATGATAACAACCAATAACAACAAACATAACTATTTTTGTCATTAAAAAAACAGCTTTTTATACGGTTATTATTAAAATCAACTAATTAGAAAAAAAAAAGTAGATCTAGAAAATTTGTTTATTGATTTTTGAAATTAATAGTTATTTTTAGTAGAGAAAAAAAGTGGTGAAAAAAAAAATTAATAACACTAAGTTTTGAAAAAAAAAGTTGATCTAAAAGTAATAAAATTAAAAATAATACTAAATCTACCAACAAATCCCTAAATCTGAAAAAGGGAAAAAAGGAATGAAAAGGATAAATAGTAGATCTGAAAAAAGAAAACAAAAAAGAGAGAGAAAGAGAAGAAGACGGAGGGAGGGTGGTGGTGGGGTAGGGGGTAATGGCGTCGTGGGTTGTGGAAGGAAAGAGGAAGACGAGGCGGCTGGTTGGTCGTAGCGTGGCGGTGTCGGTGTCGGCGGCGGAAGAGGTGGCGCACGGAAACTAGATCTCGTCTTTTTTATAGATCTAGATTTTTTTGTGTGTGATTTTTTTAGTGGTGGTTGTTGGTGGTGTAGAAGGACGGTGGAAGATTTTTAGGGTGGTGGTGGTGGTCCCGGTTTTGTGGTGGTTGCAGTTTTGTGGTGAGCGGCGGTAGAGGAGAAGAAGAGAATGTATAGGGAAGAAGGGAGCGGAGGAGACGGAGGGTGGTGGCGGCAGAAGGTCGTCGACAACCCTTTTTTTTCCAGATCTAGTTTTACTTTTCTAGATATGAGTTATTTGAAGGTGGGTCATGGTTGGTGATGTTGTGATTGATGAGGGTGGTGTTGCGAACGGTGGCGACAAGGTGGCGGTGTGAGAGGAGGGTGGCTGGAGGTGGTGGTGGTGCGGCAGGAAGAGGGCGGCTGAAGGAGGTGAGTGGAGTAAGGAGGGCGGCTGGAGAAGGCGTGAGATGAGGGTGGCTGGAGGAGGTGGGTGGCGGCGTCGTGGGGATGGCGGCTGCCGAGGTGGAGGCTGGTGGAGGGTTTGTTTTTAGATCTAGGGTTTTTTGTTTTGTTTGTTTGTTTTGGTGGTTGTTTTGAATTGGTGGTTGTTTTGAATTTAGAGAGAATAGAGGATGATGTTTTAGAGAGAAGGGGGAGTGTTTTGTTAGAGAGAAGTAGGAAGTGTTTTGAATGAATGAATGAGAATTGAGTTAGAGGGATGAATGTATTAGTGGTTTAATTAGGGTGGTAGTGAGAGAAGTGGATTAAACACCTTATTAATGACCATTTTCTTATTTTCATCTCAACCATTCATCTCCAAGATCCAATGGTCTACAAAAGGACTCATGGACTCAAGGAAATAAGGTGGACTCATTTGATCCTTTCTCTATATATATATATATATATATATATATATATATATATATACCTCTCTACCGAGTCCCAAAAAAGACGTAATACAGTGGCTGTATAGGCAGAGTCTTTTCAAGCAGTCCCCATCCTTGAGTACTCAATCAGCTTTTTACAGGACTCTACCTGAAATGTAATGCAGGCAGAATTAGGGATGACCTTTCTAGTACAGTAGATTGACATCAAGAATATCAGGAGAGAGCGAGAGTTACTAGTTAGCGCTTTCCCATTTATTTTTTGACTTGGGAAAGCAGGCTTAGTTCTCTTTCCCTTAAACCCCACGAGCATATGAAGTAGTCCGGTAGGGGGGCGGCAACAACTGAATTTTCAAGTTCACGAACATTTCCGTATAAAAATTATCACTCTTCCCGCACTGGCACTGTCGCGATGTTTGAGCAGTGGATATTCAACCTAGAGGTCAAGGGTTTAGACATTGACCTCTTAATTTTTGCTCGATGATCCGGTACACCTGCAAGAAGCACCATCCCTCCACCTGCTTGGTCTTGTCAAAACCTAAAGTAGACTTGGGAGAATTCTCATAGAAAAATTGTTTCGCATCTAATAAATGTGACAATAACAACATTATTCTAATTTCTCAAGGGCTCCTGCAAATTGTGAAATAAAGAGGTGACGCATGTAAGCAACCTTAGCTCTGTGTTGCCTATACTTAGACACTATTTTCAGTGATCCAAAATGAAAATTGTATCGAGGCAACAAATACCTGCAAACTTCAAAACAAAAACAGGGGCAAAATTAACAAAATACCCACCAAACAGGAGTCCTAAAACGAGTTAAGGCTTATAAGAGTTAGCACGATAACTGAAAATTATTCATGATTCAAGTAGTTACGAATGCAGAAATATGCTAAAAGCCAAACAAAAGGTTTAAAGAAATAATACCACCAAAAAATCCCAAGGAGAAAATACGAATACAGAAACAGTAAGAACCCATGAATTTCACAGGTTACAAAACTAATTTAGCATAATTTCATTTCTAAACAATAGTCACTTGAAGCCTTTGGAAACGTCAACAAGTCCTTACGGATCTTGAGTATCTCCTCCGAATCGACATTGCAGTTTGTATAGATGATCAACCTCTTCAAGACACTCGCGTTTCTAAGAATATGCCCTATAAGTGACAATGATCCCTTGTGCCCACAAAAGTTACGCACTTTAATCACTTGTGCGTGACATGAAAAAGGGTCTAGAGGGATATCTGAAGGTGACAGTGAGTCACAATAGCAGTGATTCGGACAGCAAAATTCAGTACAATAGAAGCTATGAAAGTCCTGGAAAACAACTTCAAGAAGTGAGAAAAACTGAAAAAAAAAGTGTAACAAGAATCTGTATCATGAAAAAAAAAATTTAACAACACGCACAATGGAAATATGTTCCAATTAATAATGAAACCAAATACACATTATTCTTTAGCTCGCAATTATGATGGAACGGGGTAAAATGACTCGCTAAAATTTTCACACTTTTTGTACATGTGAGTCATCTGTAAACAGCCTCTATATATTATTAACAGCCTTCAATTTGCGGATCCGTTGAGACACTATAATATTATTATAACATGTGGGGAATTTGGCAAATACAAATCATATAAACCATATTTATATACCTCTACTGAGTCCACTTCAAAACACAATTTTGTAGCTATATAAGCGGCCGCTTTAAGAAGTTCACGGTCATACATGACTGAATCTTCTCTACCGGGAAAATCAATATTTGCACAATGCGTGAAAATTAGCTCTGCCCTGACAAAAGAGCGCGATTATTTCCATGACGGAACAATTTTCACACCAATATTTGAGCTGCTCCAATATAAATATGCTAAATTAGGAGCATCAATCTCAAATGCACCAAACCGAAAAGCGCAATCTTCTGCACTTAGCACTTTAAGTACTCCAGTACGATGAATAGCATGCCCGTCAGTGTCACACGAACAAGATTTAAGAGTCAATTCTTGAAGCAATTCACAGCTAGAAAACAATCTTTCCACAGATAGATTTATGTAAGTGATGTGTCAAACGGAAAAGCGAGTGAAACATGAGATTGTGAACAACGAGACATATATATAATCTCAATTGTTCTTTTACGGATCAACATAATGCATGAATTAACAAAATAAATAGCCATTGAAATTTGATTAAACTTCACATAGTATGCTACAAACTGAAATCAGAAGTATAATCTCATGCAACCACATTATTTAGCAAATAAATTCTAAAACAATCAATCCACAATCAAATGTTGAACAACCCAAATCATCAATTTCACAATCAATCACCCAAAAAAGAAGAAGAAAGAAACAGCACCTTATCACCTCATCCAGCTTAGGTAGGAAGGTCTTAAGGCAATTGATAATTGATAATTGATAATGCGACTGTCACTGTATAAATGCGTTAATCACTCAAACTACCAACGCATAACATAATGCATACCTCAATACTTGTAAATTGTTAATGCTTCAAGGTAACACAGGCTTGTGTTTCACACTTAAATTAAGCACAACATCACAAAACTATTCACAAGTTTTATCAATAGCTGATTATAAAGCAATCCAGAATTCAATTACATCAAAAAAATGGTTGGAACCCGTTCATCTCTAAACGACAATCTGTTGAGGCCCTCGGAAGCATCGACAGCTTCTTACAAACCTCCACTTCATCCTCCCAATCAGGATCATTGATTGTCTGGACCCTCAACCACCACAAGCAGTTCGCGTTTCTAAGAAGATGCCCCATAAGTGTCAGTGGACCCACATGCCCACAAAAGTCACGCACTTCAATCACCTGGACACGACATGAAAACCGGTCCAGAGGTATATCTAAAGGTGTACCTGAAGGTGACAGTGAGGCCCTGGGGCAGAAATTTCGACAACGGGAATTTGAGCAATGGCAGCAATGAAAGCCCTGGAGAACAAATTCATAATAAAGTAAGAGAAACACTGGGAAATAGAAACCGTTTACAAATTACAACAGATACGGTTTTGTCCTCCTTGTGTAAGGCGGTCTTACCTAAGAATTTGGGTTAGTTATAACTAATGAGTTAACAAAGCTATTTATAGGATATGCTAACCTTTCCAAAAATGACGGTTTCAAGTTTCGGCGATTTGTCAATGAAGCTTGTTACATATTGCCATGCATCATAAGGACAGTTACCAAGGAATAATCTTGAAAGGATATAAAAATCAGGCATTTGCTCACCAGCATTTAGTGGAAGGAAAACCTGTACCACGAACGGGCAAGAACGATATTTCAGTATGATATGAACATATGTTTCCATTTCTAATAGCGCCAAAGAATCATTATCTTGGCTCCAGATTAAGATATACGGAGTACTAAAGTAAATGACTAACTAAAGTGTCTCCGCTTGTTCTAAATGAGAGTTAGCACTTAGCAGTCAGTTTGCAAAAACTTCCTGATGCAATTTCTGTATGAGTTCATCGTGCTATTAACATAAGAGTATGGCTATGTCCGACCCTCATCCCTGCCACTTACGTGATTCAATGAGGCACTCTGACAAAATTGATATATGCAATTTTGGTATGGCATCTGTGTATATACCTTTACCGAGTAATTCTCAAAACATAATTTTGTGGCTTTATAGGCAGCGGCTTTTAGGAGTTCACGTTCATACTCAAATGTACCTTCATTCATATCAAGATCATTTCCACAATTGAAAATTAGCTCTGCCCTGACAAAAGAGCGCGAGTATTTCCACGACGGAACAATTTTCACACCAACATTAGAACTGTAAGTTAAATATGCAAGATTTGGGGCGTCAATCTCAAATGTACCCAACAAAAAACCGCAATCTTCTATTGTTAGCACTTTGAGCATTCTAGTACGATGAATTGCATGTCCGGTAGTATCAGACTCGCAAGATATAAGAGTCAATTCTTCAAGGAATAACTTACAGCTAGAAAACAATCTTTCCAATGACATCATATCAAAGAATATGATGCTTCCAAGATGAAGGATCTTGAGTTTTGGCAACGAGGCTGATAGAGGAATTTTGATTTTATACCACCCGAAATCTTTCATTTTCAAATTCACTAGTGTTTGGCTCGTGAAGAAGCCATCATAGTCAGGGACACAATCCAAATGAGTAGCAAGATCATAATGAAGCTCTTGGACACCTTTTTGTAACACAACACTAAACCATCGATTGAAATCTGAAGCACCAAATAAGGCTTCACAGACTAGACTAAATTTGTTGATGGGTGAGATTTGATGCAATTCCAAAACTTTATCAACAAAAGACTTAAATCTTCGAATCGATTCTGTTATCTCATTTTGTTGTTGATGATCAAAACATGGGGCATCATCAAAAGAAAGACAAGTCGTCAAAGTAAAAAGGTATCGCCATCTCCTTGACAGAACACTTGTGCTCACAGCAGACCTTGTTGGCAGAAACGAGAGCACCAGAGCAAGCAGTTCATCAGGTAAACTGCTGATCCTATCAAAACAATTCGGGTCTTCTACACGTTGTGTCATAAGTGGTCTCATGGTCTTTATAGGAATCTACCTGTAATATAATGCAGGTAGAAATAAGGGATAGCCATGCTTGTAATTACTCACTCCGTCACGGTCATTTGTTTAACTATGCTTTCGGCAAATCCAGGATTTTACATACAGGGTAGCAAAATTTTTATAGCAATTCCTTTTGCTAAAAGAACAAAGATGAACATAAATTTTTTGTAATAATAATTTTTTTTTTTCAGTTTGAAAAGATAAATGAGCACTAAGCCCTAGTAGTGTAGCACTTCCGGTGACCGTTTATATATGTGAACAACTCGTATACCATTAAGTGTTACTAATATAAATGCTACAACTTGTAATTTAAAAAATATATATACATCATTCGTCTCATTTATTTGTTTACTTTTGATTGAAATATTACTCACAAGTCACAAAGAATAAAATGGGTAAATAAATATTTGAAACAGAGGGAGTAAAAAATAATGATATGTAAAATAGTGTAGCGGTATGCTCGTATATAATACATTAAGTACTAAATATAGTTATCTTTTCATTTTTCCTAATGTTAATTATTGAATGAGTTATAGTACTTTAATAAAACAAAAACTCAATTACAAGCAAATCATTGAATATAAGCTAAATACGCCCATGAGCCCCATCATAAAAAGAAAAAACAAAAATGATGGGAAGGAAAACAAAAAAAATGCTTCTTGTGAGGCTTGAACACGGGTGGTCTAAGTGAGAAGGAATAATCCCACAACTTTACCACTTCAGTACAGGGTAGCAGAACATCGTCTTTCCCATTTATTTTTCCGGGTTTGCGGCAGTGGCCGCTACCCCTTGCTACCTGGGCACAAAGACCAAAAAAAGGAGAGGGACTATTGTATTTGCTTCTTCTGTCCCGTTCATTTGTTTAATTTTGTTTTTAGCAAGACCAAGAAAAGGGAGGGGACCATTTGCGGGCGGTGACATTGAATGACAAGTGGACAAATAATTCATAAACATCTCAATATAGAAAGATAAAATGTAAACAAACGAATGAGACAACAAACAGAAAAGGTAAACAAATGACTGAGACAGGGGATGCCTGATACTACAAGAACGGCGGACTAATTCCCGTGACGAAGAACTGGGATTTGAACGAACTAGGGTGGAGTGGTGGAGAAGACGATGAGGATACACGCTTTTTATTTTGTCTCTTCTATCTCCATTTAGTGCAAGGTTGTAACTTGTAAGTTGGTGGTATTTAACTGCATTTTAAATTTTGTGATTAAATTTATTATTTATTATTAATATTGTTTTTTTATTAAGAAGTGTATAAGAGAAGATTCAACAAAGGGAAAAGTGGGCAAAGAAAAAGGATTACCCAAATTATCCTTAGGTGTTTGGTTTAAAATTAAAGGGAAAGGGAATAATAAACCTAAAGGCCAATATCCACCACCTCCACCACTATTACCCACCACCTGCCACCATTACCTACACCGACACCACCACAAGTAGCGGCGTCGGCGACCTTCCTCACCGTGCCCTACAACGAAGCTCTTCACCGCACCCCACGGCCTGAACAAACACCACGATCCCGACGCCCAAACACCTCGCTCATTCTAAAATAACCACCACTAGCCTTCGAAACCCCCTCCCCCACCCCTTAAAACACCAGGGGGAGTGATACGAATTTCGCAGCGGAATAAAATAACAAAGATATGTGATTAACGAACTAGACCTATAGTTCGATAATCGTGAGTCAAACCAAGACCTATTGATTTGATACTCGAAGAACTACGCAAGAAAACGCGATCTTACGAAGCCAAAAGAATTGCACGCAACAACTCAAGAAAGTTTCACACACAGTGAGTTTTGTTTTCAACTTTGAATGATTTTTGAATGAATAAAAATTACCAACTACAAGACTATAAATAGCCTTAAGGTGACAACCGTTTACAAATCAAGAGCCTCCTAATGACCAAAATTTAACATACTAACTATGGCCTAATTAAAAGCAATTAAAACAACAATAAGAAAGACCAAAAGTTAACTAAATAGGGTAATAAACACCCATTATTGACTAAATAAACAAGTGTAGCTTAAAGTCTTGGAAATAAAGTTTAGATGGATCCAATGCAAGATAGTAATCAAACGTAACGAGTTTTCGAGCTAGGAGAATGGGCTTTGACTTCCACAGCTAAAACCAGATTGTTATCCAAATTGTTATCCAACGTCCCTTGCGTAGTCATTTTCGTCTCACAACTCGTATCATTCGCCCTTTCTTCGAAAAGAATTGACCCAATTCTTGTACCTACTAATGTCGAGATAAGGGCTAGTATTTTGATACAACATGTGCCTTTCCTTTGTTGCCCAATGCCCGGATAAAAAACGAACACACCTATAATGTCAAGACTCATCTCATTTTTCACCGTTGAAACATACTCTTGTACCTTCAAATCAATCAAACAATAATCGTGATAATTCAAAAACCCGTTAGGATTTATTATGTTCTTGCAAAAGTTCAGTTTTGCAATCCCTATATCGAAATTGTAGCCCGAACCAAGTGAACAAAATGACTCTCTTGCAAATTCATCAACCATGTCCTCTTTACTATAATCGTCAAATATAGGAGGATGATTGAAATCAATGGAAGAACCATCATTATAAACAACATGCACTTCACCCTTAGAAAATAACGGCTCATCAAAATCATCAAAGAACGGAGGTAAATCCAAATTTAAGAAATAATCATACTCCTCTTGAATTTCTTCATAAAAGAATAAACCTTTTTTGTGATTGAAAATTTTTAAAGGCTCCATTTTTTTTTCGAATGAACAGTAATTTTACCCGTAAACAGTGTTTTTTTTTTTTGGAATTTGATGCGCGTAGGACCGTCTCGATAAAAGGAAATCAAGAGTCGAAGCTCTGATACCACTTATGATACGAATTTCGCAGCGGAATAAAATAACAAAGATATGTGATTAACGAACTAGACCTATAGTTCGATAATCGTGAGTCAAACCAAGACCTATTGATTTGATACTCGAAGAACTACGCAAGAAAACGCGATCTTACGAAGCCAAAAGAATTGCACGCAACAACTCAAGAAAGTTTCACACACAGTGAGTTTTGTTTTCAACTTTGAATGATTTTTGAATGAATAAAAATTACCAACTACAAGACTATAAATAGCCTTAAAGTGACAACCGTTTACAAATCAAGAGCCTCCTAATGACCAAAATTTAACATACTAATTATGGCCTAATTAAAAGCAATTAAAACAACAATAAGAAAGACCAAAAGTTAACTAAATAGGGTAATAAACACCCATTATTGACTAAATAAACAAGTGTAGCTTAAAGTCTTGGAAATAAAGTTTAGATTGATCCAATGCAAGATAGTAATCAAACGTAACGAGTTTTCGAGCTAGGAGAATAGGCTTTGACTTCCACAGCTAAAACCAGATTGTTATCCAAATTGTTATCCAACGTCCCTTGCGTAGTCATTCTCGTCTCACAACTCGTATCAGGGAGGGGGTTTCGAAAGCTGGTAGTTGTTTTTTAGGGTTGGTCGTGTGTTTTATGAGGTGCGGGTGTTGAGGTCGACATAAGTGTTGGTGGTTGAAGGGATGTGTGGATGGACGGTGGTCAGTCGCCGGCGTCGGTGGTGGGTATTGTCGTGGGTGTTGCCGGTGATACATTATGGTTAGTGTTGGTGGTTGAAGGGGTGGTCATGGTGTAGTGAGGTAAGGGTATGGGGATACCCTTGGGGGGGTGGGGGAATCCATCTAAGGGAAAGAGGGGTTAAACTGATATGAAAAAAGGGTAAAGGGTATGAAAAAAAGGACCAAACAAACATTAACAAAGGGTAAGGAAATGAAAATGAATGATTTCCTTTCCTGAATACCCCATACCAAACGGCCCCTTATTGTTGTTGTTTTACCGAAGCTACTTTGTCAAATTTGTGTCCAAAAATGATGGTTATGACCCAATTACACTCACGAGATTTAAATTAAGTTTATCGGAAAAATTACGCCAAATTAAAACTAAATACATCTATAATATGGAAAAGGATAAATATTTAAGTTAATGTGTAAGAAAGTATATGTAATTTGTGTACTTTTAATTAAATTACCCCTCACAAAGATTTACAAATATTTACGAGAATAAACAAACGAATGGGATGAAAAAAGTACCATATAAGAGGTACCAAATACAGAGTAAATAGACAACTTTCTAAATAAAAATTAAAAAATTCTTTTTATTAAATACAAATGTGTACCAAAAACTTAGCCTAACTAGACCATTTCAATACTCTTCAGTCTTCACCCGTCACCACGAAAGAATAAGAATAAAAAAAACGATAAAAGTGCACAAAAAGTTTAACATTGATGAATTTGTGGATTATTGATACCACAAATTCTTATTTAAGACGGATGTCCGTCTTAAGCTTATTAAGACGGGTCAAATAGCTATTATTTTCATAGATAAAGTCATAAAACCAAAACAAAATGTCTAGATATTAGCAAAAGACTTGTCTTTTATTTATGCAAGTGGCATGTTACGTATGTATTTGAGCTGTTTTATTCTTAAGACGGATATATTTCAATTTGAAGATGGATATATCCGTCTTAAGAGAGACTTATTGGAGTAATATAGGTTATTTCAACTCTATAGTACAATATTTGGAAGCCTTAGGCAACTTCAACAATTCCTTGCTTGCCCGTAATTCCTCCTCTTCCTTCATAGAGCTACATTTATATAGAATCAATCTCTTCAATACCTTAGCATTTTCGAGTAGATATTTTACAAGAAGTAGCTCCAGTTTATGGCCGATAAATTGACGAATTTCAATAGTTTTGACATTAGATGAAAATGGATCAAGTGCCACATTTGGCTGCACCTTGTACATTGTATCATAATCAAGAAGGCCCTGTCAATGGAAGTTATATATATGAGTCGTTAATAGACCTCGAAAAATTGATCAGACTTGTACACAGAAAAAAAAAACTGACATACCATTCCAAAGATAATAGTTTCAAGTTGAAGCGAGTTTGCGAGCCAGAATGTCACGTATTTCCACGTATCATAACAACAGAAACCGAGGTATAAGGATTCCATCTTAGAATATGGTATCTGATCTTCCTTGACCATTGTAAGAACCTTCAGCAAAGAGCGACGAGAGTTTATCAGTTCACAGTAACAGGAAAAAAAACAGGGGATTTATTTAGAATAATATATGATGTCGATAGCATACCTTGACAGAGTTATACAGTAGAACAAAGTTTCTGACATTATAGGCGCTTCTAATGATATCAAGCACAAGTTGAGGTGGCTCGTAATCTGCAGAGGCCGTAAAACCCAGTTCTACCGTATGAAGAGAGCATGGCGTCTTCAAGGACGAAGTCACGTCCACATTAGCAGTAGACAGTGAGCAAGCGTACAGCAAATTTTCCACATTAGGAGCATCAATTACAAAATGACCTTTACAATTGGAGACAGTCAGATTTTTAAGTGCTTTAGCAGGAATATGAGCATGGTCTGTCGTTAATAATCGACAGTTTTCAAGAGTCAATTCTTTGAGCTGTGAACATCCGACAAACAACCTATTAACTGAATCACCATCCGGGAATATTATGTTGCGTAGTTCAAGGACGCTGAGGCTCGGCAAGGAGACTAAGCCAGGGATTTTACTTTTCAAGAGGTATGTGTGAGAACAAATTTCGAGTACTACAAGAGTTCGAGAATTGAATATGCTTTGTGGTAAAGTGTTGGGGTAAGGAAGGTGTAGACGGAGATGGTTAACTCGCTTCAATATGGCAGCACTAATCCATACAAGGAGATGTGAACAACCATATTCGTATTGACATCGAAGATTGAATTTATGAAGAGGTGATACTCTATGCAATGCCAAAACGCCATAAACAAAGGTCTCGAAAGTCTTCTTAAAAGCTGCATTATTTCCGGATTCCACTGGCACATCATGAAAGCTGAAATATTCAGCATCATTGAAAGAAAGAGTATGTGTCAATGTGAAAAGGTACCGCCATCTAGTCGACAATATACTCGTCTTCACTGAACTCAATGTTGGAAGAAACGATAGAATGTGGGCAACTAACTCATCTGGTAAGCTACTGATCCTATCCAATCTCGTTTCATCTCTCACTTCCAAAACTTTACGACATTTCCTAGAACGACGTGTAATAACCTGGTATAACATCCAATAGAGATAAACATGGCAATCGTCAATTTTCTTTTTTCCTAAGGAAAGAAATCTAGGTTAATCCCTTAGAACAGGACCGGCGAAGTCATCATGTGTCCAAGAATTCAATGCCTACTCTTAATCAAGGGCACTGTTTATCATAAAGTGATCACCTTTTTAATCCGTCGTACCATATTACAAATATCTAACATAATACATACTCTCAATTACGGAGTATTCGTTTATCTTTCTCATATCTTTCTCAGAGAATTCTATTCTAAATTAAGCAAATGATTGAGACGTACGTAATATTATCAAATCCCTTCGATACCCCATCAGTCCATCACTAAACTTTGATACCAAAAACAGAAAAAATAATAATTATAACAATAATAATAATAATAAATTATTGAATTAAGAAACCATGCTCAAAGTTCAAAAAATTATACCCCTTAATTTGTCTCAATTGTTTATTTACCTTAATAAAAATACCCCACATAAAAATAATTAAACTAAACAAAAAGATGAATCTTAATTTACCATGCTTGCTTGAATACTGAATTGGGGATTTGAAAAGGTGAATTGAATTGATGATGAACACAAGTGACACTCGTATTGAGGTTAGTTGCTTAATATATCGGTGTTTTTTTTTTGTTTTTTTTTTTTCCATGTCTCGTTAACTATCGTATATTTTAGGGTTATTTGATAAGACTACTTGAACTATTAGCGTCCTTCTCAAAGATAATGGGTGTTATAGTTGGGTATAATACAAGTTAAATTGAAGTTTGAAGTAATTTGAGATGAAACATAATAGTTTGGAGTATTTGTATTAAATAACCCTATATTTTATGTATGCTAGTTAAATTAACCCTACGTCTAACGTCCCTACCTAAAATTTAAAAATGTTGTAGTTTTCACGGGTGTTACACTAGTTTTTTTTAATTTTGAGTTGTAAACTTGTCACGGTATCCACCCATGTAACGCGCTATGCACCCATGGTTCGGGTAGTTGAGTAAATTCACCTAACTTAGAGCCGATTAAATGGTCCGACTCAGCCTAGTCCGCTTTTTTGTAAGGCTTTGGCCGTTTATTTAGGCTCAAAATAGGGCCATTGACCACCCAAAAAGGGCCAATGTAACTTTGGGTCGGGTTTGGACCAAGCCCATGGCCCAAATTTTGGGCTGATCCGTCCCAAATTTATTAAAGAGAATAATTTTGTAAGATTTTATATTTAACAATAGTAACAAAATATTTAAAAACTTGTAAGAACCCATGTATATTTTTTAAAAAGTTATAGAACAATGTCTTGGTATAGATATATATAATAGTTATATAAGTACATGATTAAAGATTCTCAATTGATTATCACAAATTATTGTGTAATACCATTGTTTACATAAGACTACTATATTAAACAAAAGCCCAAATAAATTACTTAATAAATTCTAAAAAAAAAAATTATTTTCATAACCTAAAATATGTTAGTTTTACATTTAATTATCATAAAATGTCGGGTTGTTAAAATAAAATAAAAATATAAATGAAATAAAATATTATCTTTGGGCTTCTCTCCTGTTGGTCCTATAGGAAAGAGTTGTTGATTTGTTATATTTGTTTTCATCTATTTTTTATCGATCAAGTCGTGTCCATCTATTTAAGTTACTAGTGGCCGATATGTGACGCGGGGTTTTTTGTCGCCTTCCCCCGGCCAAAATAAATATATAAACTCAAATATTAATGCACTAGCGGTAGTCGGGGTCGATCCACAAGAAGGTCAAGGTCGATTACTAGCTCATCTCAAATCACAAGTTAGCTACGCAAATCATGAAGAGAGTTAATATTAAACTAACTGACTAAACTAATGACTGGCTAAATCTACTAAACTAATTAAATAAGTAATTAAGAAAGGTCTAGGGTCCGATTTTCTCCACTAACATGCCTTATTTACTCTCATGAATCCCGTCAACAAGTCATTAGGTAATAGTTTAGGGGAAAACGCCTATAGGTCGCCTAACACCTCCCTCCCGGGTTCGCGTTAGGACGGTAGCTATCCCGACCACCTCCCTCCCGGGTTCGTGTCGGAATCCCCTATCCTAGGCCAAGGTCCACTAAAATGGGTCCATTCTCATGTACCCCGACAAAGGCTAAGGTCAATAATCCAAGTTATCTTCTCGGTCATCCCGATCCTTTTCCCAAAGGTAAAGTTCAAACCGATAACTAAAGGCACCCTCCTTAGGTTCTCCCTACCGGGTTCAACCTAAGTCGAAAACTAGTCTAGATGGGGAGAGCCGACTCTCAACCTAATCAACTCTCGTTGATGGTTAAGGGTCAAAAGTCAACACAAATCCCAAATAAAACATAATGAAAGTAAAATCCTTTAATTAACCCAAATAACTACCCAACAACTTATTAATTATGGGATTCAATCGAATAAGCGTGACATGTTACGGATTAATTGAACCCTAGTGAGAAACTACTCACTAACCATTTCTAAATTAAAATTAAACATATAAGCAACTATTCTAATTATAACAATAAACATGAGAATACTAATAAAGATAGAAACTTTAACTAAGTAATTGCATAAATAAATAAAGACAACAATTTTAAATAAATTAGAAGAGAGATAGAAAATTATACCAAACTTGAATTAAGAAGACGGATGAGATGAGAAAATCTCCATACAATTATTGTATATTGAGAGGAAAGACTAGATCTAGACTAAAAACAAAAGATAAAAATGGAATTTTGATTTTTGGAAGCACAAATTCTCGTTTGTGACGGGCATATCCGTCGCAAGCTTGCGACGGGTCAAGTATTACCCACTTGAGTAGAAAAAGACAAACTATTTATTATTCCCTATGCGTTGTCTTTTCTACCCAAGTGAGAGAACTTGACCCATTAAAATTTTGCGATAGAGATACCCGTCACAGGTTTTAAAAGAACAAAACTAAGCTAACTGCTCTCCTACTCGTACCCACTTCTCTCCGTCTTCTCGTGTCCTTTTTGTTTCCTACCAACTTTTTAACAAGTCAAAAGGTGGGCTCCTTTTACTTGTCAACCAAATTAATTAGTAAATTTCGCACGTCACACGTACAAACTAACAAGCGCGCCAAGTGTTTGATAAAAGGTCTCACTGAATACTGAAAACCATTTAAAAATGGGAGACCCTCAGTTACTTGGGACACTCCTAAAGGTAGGAGGTATGGTGGTTGGAGGGACACTTGCCCTCTCCGCTGCTAGTTCCGTCAGCATCAAAGTCGTCCAATCCGTCACCGAAGCGAAAAGGGTGGGACTTTAAGCTTGCAGTACTAAGTTATGCAGCATTGTAGTATTTTATGTAAATTATGAACATTGTGGTGTCATTGAAGATAAAACTAATTTTTTTGTTCGTTTCGCAGAAAAATTTGGCCAAGGACTGTCAAGTTTGTAGAGGAAAAGGGTTTTACGTATGCAAACTTTGTAACGGGAATGCGACAATAGAATGGTCTCCGTTGTATGATCCGATTTATATTAACCCTTGTCAATGCCCCACTTGCGATGGTCATCGGTTAGTCGCTGTTTTCCTGCTGCAACATTCTGTGTTTTTTTACGCAAAGTTGTTATTACGAGTCATTCCAAAACAGCCTTTAGTATATATGTTGTCGAAGTAAGGCGACCTCATTAACCACCTTAAGGGAATCCCTTGAGGCACTGTCACTGTAGTGATCATCAGCTATCCGCTATCCCCTGTCGCCTGAGTTATTCATTTTTTCAAACCGTCATTTGCATTTCGTGTAAGTTCTACTATTGGAACGTTATGCATTGGAAAAACAGTACACTGTACCCTTGCCTACGAAGTATGGACTCAAACTGCTGCTGTCTAAGTTAATACGGAGTAATTTATTTACAAACCAATAATTACTCGCTCTAGTCTCAGCCCTAACTCTGGTATCAGATTAAAGATTAGTGTTCTGCAGAGGCGTACAATTATGCCGATGAAAGGAAGAAATATGTGGGTTATAGGACTCATAACTCGTAGCTAGTAAAATCATGATTGTTGTATGGTGTATTAGACATTAGACATGCACATACGTTATAGACTTGAACTTGGACTTCAATTAAAGTAGTTTGCATACTAATGTAAACCCACATGGTCACAACACAAGTATCCGCGGATCTACCTTGTGGCTTCGAGGTCCTGAGATACCGTGAAGATAACATTTTTCTGTGCATTTGGCCTATTATCAATCCTACCTCTTGAAATAAAGGGGTTCAGGACAATATCATTGGAATAAAGATGGTGACAGCTAAATAATCTAGTGGCAATATTGGAGGTTTACAATATTTCCGCATTAAATCTAGAAATGTGACAACAATTTTGGATAAATCTGGAGTATAATCTAATAACTTGCTTTACTTTCAGCGTACAACGATGTCTCAACTGTTTGGGTAAAGGGTATTACTGATGCTGTGATGCACAAAAGCCGTGATCCAAGGCTCCAAATGACCGGTATGTGGAGTGGAGAGCTTTATTTGTATACTTGTATGCCTTGCTTAACATTTATAGTTTTATCAAATTCAACTTTTATGAGATATTTTATTTTTATCAAATTTTTAAGTGTGATATGTAATATGTGGATTGTGTAGATGCATTAATATTATAAACAATTCACCGTGAGTTGTTTCTTCACTTGTCTAAGAAAGTGTCACTAGATTTATAAAATTGTTGAGTTGAAGTACAAGTAGTTTTTAGCAAGAAGAAGTAAAAAGTCCATTATATTATTGTATGTCGGGTTATATATTGTCGTATTTAGCCTAGGTTAGTAACCTTGGGCGTCGTCTGTAATTGTATAAATACATTGGTTTGCACAATGAGAAGGCAGGTTGTTCTATTCTATTGAGTCGTACTCTTAATAACAAGAAGTAATATGTTATGCGATACGGAGTATTATTCATTGATAAGTAATACTTCAGAATAATTCTTCAGTGTATATGGTTGTGTTGAAAACGTGAAAACCATGAAATCAGTCCCGTGAACGATTCCACCTACGGACATTTTTTAGTACTTGCATTGTCCGGGCAAATCTATACCTAATTAAAACTACTTGTATTATACAATTGCTTTTCTAATAACATGATAAAAGAAAATAATGTGTTCAACCTCAACTTATACAAAAAACTTTTAAAAAAAATTACAAAAACCATAAAGGATGAAGAAAGGAGAAAATTTAGTACTTGTAATTATTGTATTGACTTTGATACCAATGATTGTATTGGGTCAAAACAATACTAATAATGTGACAACAACAAGAACAACATTAAGGATTGCAGTTCCTGTAAGGGAGTTCAGTCAGTTTGTGACGGTAGGACGTGATCCTTCGAGTGGCGAAAACAACTTCAGTGGCTTTGCTATTGAGGTCTTCAAAGCAGTCATGAGTTCACTTCCGTCACCGGTTTCGTATGAGTTTGTGGCTTTTGATAAGCCTGATGGTACCATGAATGGTACGTTCGATAATATGCTCCAGGCCGTCTCTTCGAAGGTACCCCTCGTATAGTAGTAGTGTTACGTATTAGTCCCTCCATTATGTTAAAATTAAGACAGTGAAAATGTGACCTATTTACGATATTGTGGCCATTTGTTGTTTAAAAAGTTATTCGAACAATTTTCTATTAAAATAAAGATATTTTTAGCTTTGATTTTAGCTGCAATTTTTTGTCGTTAAATGATCGGTTTTTATTACTAAAATACGACATTTTCCCGTTGAAAAAAATTGAGGTATTTATGTGGATATTTTGTAGGACTATGATGGTGCGGTCGGGGATATCTCGATATTGTTTTATCGAACGGAGTGGGTGGATTTCACGATGCCGTATCTAGAGTCGTCCATCACAATGTTGGTACCAATAGATCAACAACCAACCAGCAAAGCTGGTGGATATTCTGTGATAACAATCACTCTTGTTTTCGCGATTACAACATTTTGCATCAGCGTCATTGCCGTATTGGTATACGGTGTCAATATTTACCTGGAAAGAATTAGTAAGTAAACTATTGTTATTCTCTGTGTATGATCATTTAGCCGGCTTTTAACGGGATTCACCCCTTTTGGTTCCAAATGCCTCGAGCGGTTTTGCACAAATTCAAGCGAAACTGAATGGTACCCTTTTGTAGAGCATCCCGGCCTGTTTTTTCCATGGTAGACTTGAATATCTCAACCCACGAGTAGGGATGACGATGGCTAAGGTCTCGGTAGGGTCGCGGATCCATCATCATCCCTACCCACGACCCGTTCAACCCCATCCCGAAATTACTAATTAATTTAGGGTCCTAAACCGATCTGAGCATTTCAACCCGAGTATATCCGATTTGAGCGTATCGATAAAACTCGATAAATGGGTCAAATTTACTGAACGGGTCAAGCTCATCTAGATAGGTCAAATACACTCATATGAGCTAAAATGATTATCATGTCCAAAGCCACCAAGTCTTAGGGTTAATTAAAGAGACTCTTCTCTATAAATATGAGTTCTTTGTTCATTCACAAAAGGTGACGGAGAAAATCTAGACAATTCGCAAGTTCTCTCTATAATTCAATCTTTTCAAAGGTCCATCAAATTAGGAGATCAAATCATTGTCTCGAAGGTTCGAGAGAAGATTTAACATAGGTAATCAAGTCAAGCGGCCCTCCTCCATTTAATCAATCATTTTTCAAGTCAAACAACGCTCCTCCACTAAATCAATCATTTTTCAACTTCCAACACCAAACACCCAAAAACATGCAGTAAAGACTCCAGAGTGTAAATACCAACATCACATCAAAAAGAAAACTAATCATGTGTTTGGATAATAAAAGTGAAGGAAAAAAAAGGGAAGGAAGATGGAGGAGAAGGGAAGGGATGGAAGGGAAGATGAGGGAGAATAGAGGATAGATGTTTGGATACAATTGCAATTTCCTCCAATTCTTTCCTAGGGTGAAACGATATTATTTTGCCTTAAAAGAGGCAAAATAGATCCCTCCCCTTTTCCATCCTAACCCTTTTGTTAACCACTTGGAATTTTGTATCCCTTCCCTTCCCCTCCCTTTCCCTCCAAATTCCTCCATCCAAATAAGGATTAAGTCATCGAGACTCTTCTTCAGTATCGTCATCCAAGTCATATATAGATCGAATCGACATATTACATTAGAGATTGTACCGAAATATTAAATCTATGAGTTTTTCTACATTGTAACCCTGTATATTTTCAAACTGTACATGGTAACCTCACTTTTTCAAGAAAACACATGGTAACCCTCTATTCTATCAATACTTATTAATTTATTATTATGACCTTGAACTTATATTACGTCAAATTTTTCCTCTAAGTAACTGACATGATTTATAATTACATTTTAAGTTTTTTTACATGCTAACCCTGTATTTTATAACCCTAATTTTTTTTCAAATTTTTCAAAACACACAAGTTTAAAAACATACCCACTCGATCAATTAAACATTTTTCTCTCATTTTCACTTGGTTACACAAAAAGGGGTCTAATCTCATCCATTGAATGACCGCAATACATTACCTCTAATTCCTTCCGCTCCTATGGATTTTTTTTTACTTTGAAATTTAGAGGATATTGTTAAGGTTTTTCTATATCGAAAGAAGTTCATTCAATACTCGTTTATATGAATGATATCGGAGGAATTAATGTGTTTGATAGAATTCCTTTCGGCGACACATTCTATATATCTCATTGGTTTACAAGGCAAATGATCCATCGTCAGAGATTTTTTTTATTGTTCAAGGCGCTATGTCGCTGCTTTACTCACCATGGTTGAGGTTCCCTGTTTAGTAGGAACTTGCAGCCAAGCTTTATTCTTCCTATGCGCTCGAAACTTTTATAATTTTTTGATCAGTTGGAATAACATTATAATCCTCTATTTCGAAAAGAAAAGCATTGTTTTTATAAGAGACTAATTCGTTAACATACCCCTAAGCCACGTACTTTTAATCTACATAATGACATCAAGGAGGTGGGAGCAACCTGATCAAGGAACATTTTGAGAGTGAGTGATTTATGTGGGGAAGAACGAGCGTTTCTAAAATAGATAGGAGCGAAAGGATCGGAAGCAGATGTAACATGCTTTGATCATCCAATGGACGGGATTAGACATTTTTGTCTTATCGATTGAAGAGGAGAGAAAAATGATAAATTGAGGGAGTCTGTTTTTAAGCATTTATGTTTGTAAAAAACAAAATAGTTATCTTGTAAAATTTCTTAAAACACAGGGTTAACATGTAAAATAGTTAAAATGTAATAAGCGACGTCGGCTATTTAACGGAAAAATTTGATGGAATACAAGTTTAGGGTCATCCTAATAATATTGATAGAGTAGATGAGAAGTTACCATGTGTGTTTTTAAAAACGTAAGGTTACTACGTAAAATCTGAAAAAGACAGGGTTACTATGTAAAAAAAACCCTAAGATTATCTTTGTTACTATTGTTGTGTTTCCTTATTTATTTACATATTCACAAGTTTTTGTATAAAAGCAAGTTGTATTTTGCGATGTAGTGCCTAGAGTAGATTCATTCTAAACATTAAGCTATGTTGTTAAGACGTCTTGATTTGTACTGCAGGAGATAATATTGCAGATAATAATAATATTACTGAAGAATTGAGATCAAGCATGCATACAAGGCTACTCCTAATATCGTTTTTTGTGATTATGATAGCCATGAATGCATCTTATATTATAAGTCAAGCATCGTCACTCACATCCCAAGGTCGTAAGGGAACGGTCAAAAACCTAACCCAACTAATTAGGATGGGTTCCAATGTGGGTTATAGAGAAGGGTCCTTCGTCTATAACATGCTGGTCATTAAAGGATTTTCAAAGTCGAAACTAATTAGCCTCGAAACGGAAGAAGAAATGGTAGAATTGTTATCGAAAGGAACTTCCAAAGGTGGTGTAGATGCCATAGTTGCTAATGCTCCTCATCTTAAGCTCTTACAATCTAAGCATTGTAATGCTTTCATCACAGTTCCTACCACTAATCTACATGCTACTGGCTTCGGATTTGTAAGTATTTTTTTATTTCAATTTTTTTTTTTTATCATTCCCTATCCCTTGGTCTGTTTAAAACCAATCTTATCTCTCTTCTTTTCCAATGTTGCGTGTTACTCAATTTTCAACTCTCTTTATGGTCTTTCTTTTATTTTCTATCATTTTCCTTTTTTGCCAAAAAAAATAAATAAAGTTCGTCTGTGTCAACCTGGACTTAATTACAAGGAGTTAAAGTAAAGACTTGAATTGCTTTGATTAACACACACAAATATGTTTTGTGTTCGTATTTTTTGTTTTTCCTTTGTATCAGATTTCTCATATGGCAATTATATCACTGCAAAACATTCTTAATGCTAACAAATTGTCTAGTAACAATTTTGATGATTGGTACTAGAACCTAAGAATTGTTCTCACTCATGAAAAGCTAATGATTTGATCAATAAGCTCGCTATGGTAGCACCTCTAGAGGAAGAAAGTAATGCAAGTGCATTAGATGCATTAGATGCATATGCGGAGTATTCTAAAGAGAGTACTACTGCAAAGTGCATTATTTTGGCCTTCATGACTCATGAACTTTATTAAGAGACAACATGAAAATATGACTCATCCACAGATCATCGCACATCTTAAGAAGATGTATGAGTCTCATAGTATGACTGCTAAATATGAGATATCTAAGTCCTTAGTTAAATCTGGATTTGTGGATATATGAGTAGTAGGGTGACGACTCACCAGTCAGAGGATGAATGTTTCTTTTGCAAGAAGAAATAGACACTGGGAAAAAAATTGTCCAAAGTATAAGAACACTTACCAAAGTAATCAATCGATGTAGCAAAGATCAGATCTGCCACGATAAGATCAATGGGTTCTTGAGGAATTAGGGAGAGTTTAAGAGAATAGGGTTTTGGAAATCAAGAAGAGTATTAAATTGATTATGAAACTAATTCCTCTTATTAACCCTTAATCAACCGTCTAACCCTCTAATTCCGTCGTACTCGGTCGAGTGCCAATATCACTCGACCGAGTACACGAGTTCAGAACACAACTTAAGACGACATCCGCCAAATGTACTCGGTCGAGTAGCCTATACTCGGCCGATTACACTATGTACATACTCGGTCGAGTAAGCCCTATTCAACCGAGCCCCCAACACATTGAAATACAGAGTATTACATAAATACTAGTTGAATGGTTATTTGGTGTAATTGAGTACCTATGAAGTTAGTGGTACGTCGGATGGAATCCATCAACTCGCGAGTTAATGAGTGATAATGTTAAAGTCGCGTCACCTTAATCAAAGTAAACCAAATTCACAACTAACTAATAGTCAGCGGTAAGCAAGGTATCGAATCCACAGGGAGGCGGTAATAATCTAATCTGTTAAACTAAGTTCGTCGTCTCTATAGTAACAATTTCGGGGTTTTGATTTTGAGTTCTAAACTAAAAGCAATCAACAATAACAATAAATAATAACAATAACAATAACAACTAATAATAAGCAATAACAACTAATAATAAAAGGTTGAAAACAATGAGATTAAAAGTCTAGGGTCTCAAGTTCACTAGGATTATTGTTCAGGGATAGGGATGAAATTGACTATCATGCAAGAAAGTTATCTAAGGTCACAAGATCGGTCGATTCAATTATGCCCTTTAGATCTACAATTTAACATGCGATCGTTATCATTAAACGAGTTCTATTCAATTATCGTAGCATATCTTAGTCTTAACCCGGTCGGTGTCAATCCTAATTCGCAAGACTAGTTAATTAATCCTGGCCAGTAATCAAACAACTAGAATTAAAACGATAATCAAACGATAACCATGCAATTGCAATTCAACTAATTAGTCTACCCCTTCTAACAATCCTAGAAAGGAATTTAGCTACTCATAACAATATTAATAACAAAAATAATAAATAAAGTAAACATGATTAACAATAATGAAAGGATGAACAAAGAATAATTAAGAAACAAGAAGGTAATTAACTGAATAACAAAGAAAGATTGAAGAATACCGATTACAAGTTGAACTAAAGACAATCGTCTTTGATGAATAAAATCCAGAGGCAAAGAAAGCTAAATTAGGTTTTCTAATATCAAAGCATAAAAGCATGAAAAGCATGAAAAAGCATGAAAGACGAGCTTTTCTTTTATAATACAAAAATCTAATTAATTAGTTTAAAGTTTAGGTAAATCGAGTTATATGTAACTAAGGGAAGCATAAAATATGTATATAAATAATGATCATCAACGAGTTTGAACTCTATGTTGTCATTAATCTTAGCTTATTGGTTGTATCAAAACCTTGGTTAGGGCAGATGAATGGTTCAAGAAATAAGTTTCTTGAAGTCGATTCACCAACCATAGTGATTGAGATGGAACAGAGTGGTTATCTAACAAGGTTTGACGATTTAACGATGTCCTAGGATGATCCAGAGTTGGAAAGATGGAAGGATATGATACATTACCCTTAACCGGGTTCGTCTTCATTGGATGTTGATATTCACGTTATCTATTCGTTGAGGAGTGCTGTTAGACGCCAACCTCGATTAGTAATTAAGACGATTGACTCTGGGTCAAGTGGGAGATTGTTGGAATTATGCCCCAAATAATGTTGAACCTAGATGGTCACACATTTACGGGTTAACGTATACACTTGAGATAAATTTTTATTATTATATAATAATAGTTAAAGTATCTAGATGACATATTATTGTATTAACTGCTAACACAAAAGATACATTTAATAAAAGGTAAAAGTAGTCCATAGTATTTAAATAAGAAAATAAAATAAAGAGTTTGTTTTATTGTTCCCTATAAATACTTGGACTTGGGGATTGGAAAATAACACAACCCATTCAAGTAGTTTTCACCCAAAAAGATAAAGAGAGAAAAAGAGTTTTCTCAAGGGTCTCTTATATCTCCAAGTCGTTTAAAAGGTTGAGAGTGTAGATCGTATTCGGTGTGGATACACTAGAGACTTCGTACTTTCCTAGTTATATTATTTCAAACAATTTCTTATTATTATTTCGTAAAAAACAGTTATATCTCAACAGTCTCATATATGTCCAAGTCGTCTCAAAGTTAAGAAGGTTTTGCGGTTCTTAAAGCCATCGTTTCAAACAATTTCTTATTATTATTTCAATATTATTAGCAGGATACTAATAATATGTATAAAAACTATAAAATTCCAAAAAAAAAAATGACATAAAATGATGAAAATGATTAAAAAAGCATTTTAATATTATCATTCGTATCTAGAGGTAGGGATTATTTCATGTTCCAAAACGTTTGATTGATATTGAACCTACTATTTATTCTATTCGAGTTTGTAGAATCTTACAATCATATTCATTTTAAAATTTCCTAGACGTAGGATTATAATACGATTTAGGAACCTACATACGATCCAGTTTTGTTATTAAAAATAACAAGTATATATTTTTATTTAATGACATTATAAAGCCCACAATCTGTTTAAATTATAAAAACACAGTTATACAATCCTATAGGGTAATATTAGGAATCAATACCCTGAGTATTAAGATCAATAAATAAGTTTTTGATAATAATAAAAAAAACTATAAAGTAATATCATGCAAATTTGTAGGGATTTTAAACTAGTTGTTATCTATTTCTCTGTTTAGTAAATTTTATTCAAATGCGCAAGTGATACATGGAATGGAAAGAAAAACAAGTGGACTTGTGATAGAGGTACTTATTTTATTATTACCCCTTCCCTCCCGGTTATTTGTTTTCTTAGTTCTTTTTTCATTAGGAAGGTTTTCTATAGTTAATTTGATCACACAATGACAATATTGTCCACTTATCAGGTGGAAGCACAAATGATACACACTCTTTCTTTGGTTTTTGTGCCAAAATAAAAGGATAATAATTTATCGGGATGGAGGGAATATCTAAATTTCACCATTTTTTCTAATTTTCTTGATCTTTGGGTAAAAAACAATAGATAACAAAGGAACGAGACTATAACAACTTATATTTATTACACGCAGGCATTCGGAAAAGGGTCAGCTATAAGAGAGGATATATCAGAAGCAATATTAAAAATAGTGGACAATGGACAGTTAGGGAAAATAAAAGATAGGACTATCGGAAGCTTGGAAGCATGTCAAGATGAGCCGACTAATAATAATGATCTTGGTGTTGGGTCGTTATATCTCAGTTCAGATTATAAACCGATCTTTCTTGGTGGTATCATATTGTCTGGCCTTGTCGGACTATTATCGCTCGTTTGTCTTTGCCCAGCTGTAATACGTTGGCTAAATGGAATGATTCGAGCTGTTGTCAACTACATTCGTCAGCAGCCGGTTGTGGTTGAGGTTGCGGTTGTTGTTGCGGGTGACGATGAGGCTCTGGGTGCGGATGGGGATGCGAGGGAGGGTGAGGGTGAGGGTCCGCAGCGAGATTAAGGTCTGATAGATTGAATTAATTCTCCAGTAGAATGCTGATCCCATCATAACCCTCGTGTGCGTCTTGCTACCAACTTACCAAGTTCCTTCTAGTTTTTAAATTTTTTTGCTTTCTAGATTATTTTCATGCAACCAATATTGTACTCCGTAAGAATTGATTAATTTCCAAGCTGTGTAAAACGTTTTTTTAGCTTGAGTGTGAATAACCTTTATTAAGACTATCTGTTGTTACCTTAAAAAGTCGCCAATTTAGAGTTGGTTTCAAACTGTTTCTCGCCAATGGGTTCACATCATCACTTTTTTTACAAGAATTTAGCTAAATCGCTAAATGAAATAGCGATTTTACGTTTTTTGGACTTAGTTGTGTGGTCATAGTAAGATCATGCTCTTTTGAACTATTTTGAACTGAACTTATAAGATCTAAACTTTTCTGAACTTATAGGATCTGAACTGAACTGAACTTATAAGAGCTAAACTTATAGGAGGTATAGGAGCTGTACTTATAGGAACTGAACTTTTCTTAACTGAATTTATATGAGCCGAACGTTTCTGAACTTAACTTATAGGATATTAAGTTAACTTAAATTAATTTAACTTAACTTTATTATTATTACTACTTTTTAAAGATACTATTGACAAAAATATATACGGAGTATTGGTGTAAATAAAAAAAAAAAAGATAATAAAATTTTCTCTTTACATATATTAGGTTAACAAGTTTAACATAAGTAATTTAATATAAGTTAAGTTAAATTAAAGTTACTAACTTTTCTGAACAAAACTTATAGAATTAAGCTGAACTTATACGATCTGAACTGAACTTAATTTTGCTGAACTTTTCTGAACTGGACTTATATGATTTGAATTAAACTTAAATGGGGTGACTTTAAGTCCGAAAGAACATGACCTAATGGAGATAAATAATTACCCTTTAACTTGTTGGTGGAATGGTGATGTTGTTAAAGAAGGTGAAAGTTGGGAATGGAGCATCTCCATTTTTTTGTCCATTTCCTCTCACAAACATTACTATATTATATATTCTAATTTCATCCATTTAACTTTTCATTGCCAATAATATCTACAACCATCTGATCGGGCCTAAATTTAATCTGCATTGTTGAAAGAAATGGAAGGATCCATACTCGTGAAACTGTTGCTTACAAAGGGGGTTTTTGAAACCTTTAGTATTGTCAATAGTAACATTAAATTTAGTGAGCTTAAGAATGAAATTCTTGATGCATTAGAAGTTGATCCCACAATTGAGCTAATTCACTTTAAATTCTCTCTCTAAAAATTCTCTCTCTAAAAATTCTCCCTAATTTGAATGAACCCAGTCATTGAAGGTATTCCGCCAGGGATATCAAATAACTCGACTCCAATCGTTGTCCATCCCATCAATGATAACTCTAATATGGAATCATTCAAGAGTGTAAAACGAAAAAAGATTCATCTGAGTGAATTTCTTGCGAGCGATTCCAATAATATTGTTAATGGAAATGGCCCTATCTCGGTAGGAAATGAATTCCGGACTGAAGAAACCAACATAATATCATTTAAGGATATTGTGAAGGGCTCCCGGGACGAGTCGACTGAAGCCATCTTCCACGACGTCGATGAACTGGAGATTGATGATTCGGATGATGATGAGTCCTCCAATTTTGACGAAGACGAGACTTCATGTCCTATAATTAAATTGACCAAGGAAGAAAAGCGAGATATTCGTAAACCCTGGAGACATTCCCTAATCATCAAAATGTTCGATAAGAACATTGGGTATTTATCGTTAATGCGAAAGCTCCTTTACAAATGGTCAATCAAGGGTAAATTAACTCTTACGGACTTGGGTCATTCCTACTATGTGGCTCGTTTTACTTCAATACAAGACTATGAACATGTAATCACACAAGGGTCGTGGATGATTGACGATCATTATCTAACTATTCGTAGGTGGATTCCTAATTTTACGCCTTCAAATGATAAACTGCAGCACCTTACTGCTTGGGTCCGCATCCCCAATCTTCCGGTGGAATATTTTAATGAAAGATTTCTTAAAAAGATTGGTGGAAAAATTGGAACCGTAGTTCGTATTGATAAGAATACTGTCTCGGGTGAACGGGGGCAATTCACTAGAATGAGTATCGAACTAGACATCTCGAAGCCTCTCCTATCTAGATTCTGGATGAAGGGTAAAATTTATCATATTCAGTATGAAGGTCTACGTCTTATCTGCTACAATTGCGGCCGAGTTGGACATATGAAAGATGAGTGTCCTAGGAATAAATTGAGTACTATGAAGTCTCCGGATGAAGCAATTGATACAACTAGGGCGTCAGCTACAGAGGACTCAAATTATTCTATGGTAGCCAACGACGTTAGAGACGAGGAAACAGTACCAGAGCGATTCGGGGATTGGATGTTGGTAAAGAAGCCACAAAGGAAGCGATTAAACGAAAAATCGGACAAACAGTCCGGGCTCTGGTCAAATCAAAGCAAGAACAATATGGTTTCGACTCAAACTCAAAAAATATTCAATTTCGGCAAGAATAACATTGAAGATTCTTCTGGGTCAAGGTTTAATATCCTCAAATCTCCAATTGAAGATTGCAGTATAGTTCGCACTATTCATTCGGAAAATATTGCTAGTAGCTCAAAATCAGGACCAGCTAATTTCCATAACAATTCTTTCCAAAATCAACCCTCAAGAAATTCTCCAAAGAATATAGTTTCCCTTGATCATAAAAATTCTTTCCAATCTAGAATTACCAAAGCTTACCAAAAAAAATCCACTGCTAAAAATATAAAAGGCTCAGAAAGTTCTATATTACGTAATATAACAAACACAATCCAACCTAGTAAAAATATCAATCCTACATTTACGCATAATTTCGAAAACCCATTAAGCAGAAATACTCTCTCAACAATTATTCCTATTCCAACGACTGTCCCCAATGTCGTTGCTACGACCCTTCCTCCAGCACGAGTCAATTCCCCAACTCCAAGCTCTCCCGGACCACCCAATCTTCGAGATGATCCCCCCGACTCGAGCTCTAAGCCTGTCCATCACAAGGGAGATGTCAGTGCCCTACTTAGGAGTCTTGATCCAGGAATCTCCCTTGATGGACCTCTCATTAAAGATAGCTCGCGAGGAGCCGACAACTCTCAATGTAGAGATGTCGATACCATGGAACATTAAGGAAGCCTTGTCTCTAGTAAGTAGAGCTTATCTTATGTATTTGAATTATTTACCGTTTAATATGTCGGACAGAATTCCAAACTTAAACCCGTATGGTCTGGAACATACAGGGGACGGGTAACAAAAATAAGATTAGTGCTCTCAAGGAGGTTGTGAAAACTTATAAACCTACTGTGTTAGTCCTAGTTGAAACTCATATGAATGGTTCTCATGCGGAAAAAATTCAGAAAATTATTGCTTACTCGGGGCATTCTCGTGTTGACGCCGACGGGTTTAGTGGAGGTATTTGGCTGTACTGGAGATCTGAAGTGGTTTCATTAAATACTATTCGTGAACACCAACAATTCGTCACTGTTGAAATTAGTCGCAGTGGCTCGCTCCCTTGGTTATTTTCTGCTATTTATGCTAGTCCTGACCCGGTTAATAGGCGAGCCCTCTGGGCTGAGATGGAGGATTTTGCTCGTAATAACAAGTTACCTTGGATGCTCGCTGGTGATTTTAATGAAACCCGGTATTTATCAGAAAGACATGGGGGAGATGCAAATATGGAAAGACGTTGCCGTTTCTTCAATAATTGGATTGAAAATTGCGAACTGATCGAGTTAGAATTCGCGGGGCCTTCCCATACCTGGGCTCGTGGTAAGACGGTTGAAACAAGACAGAGTGCCCGTCTAGACCGTGCTCTCTGCAATGGGGAATGGAGCTCTGTTTTCGCTAATGCTTCGGTGCGACATCTACCGGCTTACCAATCTGATCATTGTCCTCTTCTTATCGCTCCTAATAGTTTTGTACCGTTACAGATTCCAGGCTGCTTGGATGACACATGAAAATTTTACTGAGTTTCTGCATAATAATTGGCCGTTGTCGGGTTCTTTCACTGACCGATTGGCCTCCTTGTCCGAGAAACTCCAGACCTGGAACAAAAATATTTTCGGGGATATTTTTAAGCGTAAGAGATCGTTGTTAGCTAGAATTGAAGGATGCCAAAAGAATTTATCCGTAAAAAAAGACAGGGGTCTTTTAAAACTGGAACGCAAACTTCGAAAAGAACTTGATTGCGTTCTTGATCAGGAAGAGCTCCTTTGGTACCAAAAGGCGAGAGTCGATTTTATCAATGATGGGGATCGAAATACTTCTTTTTTCCATGTTAGTACCCTTGTCAGACGTTGGCAAAATAAGATTTCTTCACTCCGGAAAGCAGATGGTAATTGGACTTCAGACCTTGATGAAGTAAAGACGCTGGTAATTAATTATTTTCAAAAGCTTTACTCGGATGATGACTCTCTTGATGAAGAGACTGACATCCCTTATGATTTATTCCCTGAACTCAGTAGCAATGATTTTAACTGGATTACTCGCCCTTTTTCTCAAGCGGAAATTGAAAAGGTAATTTTCAATATGGGGGCTCTTAAAGCGCCAGGCCCAGACGGTTTCCAAGCCATTTTTTATCAGAAGAATTGGGGACTTATTAAGTCCTCCGTTGTACCTATGATTTTTCATGCTTTAGAAGGAAAGGGTTTCCCGGATGGAATTAATGATACCCATATTGTGTTAATTCCTAAAGTCAATAGTCCAGAATCGATATCTCAGTTCCGCCCGATAAGTTTGTGTAATGCAGCCTACAAAATCATTAGCAAGGTCCTTGCTAATCGTATCAAAAAAGTTCTCCCGCAATTAATTTCCGAATCTCAAAGCGGCTTTGTTCCAGGGAGGCAAATCACGGATAATATTGTTATTTTTCAGGAAGCGATTCACTCAATGCGTAAGAAAAAAGGTCGTTCCTATTATATGGCAATAAAGATTGATCTTGAAAAGGCCTATGACCGTCTTAGGTGGGATTTTATCAAACTTACTCTAAACGATATGTGCCTTCCGTATACGTTAGTGGACATTATTATGGAGTGTGTAACCTCGTCTAAGATGCGCATTCTTTGGAACGGTGAACCCACTGATCAATTCATCCCCTCGCGAGGAGTCCGACAAGGCGACCCATTATCATCTTATTTATTCGTCATGTGCCTTGAGAAACTTCAACAAGCTATTGACGTACAAGTACGAGCAAACAATTGGTCAGCTCTTCCTATTTGTCGTAACGGCCCGAAGATCTCTAATCTGTTTTTTGCAGACGATATGGTGCTTTTCGGGGAAGCTTCGGTTGCACAGGCACGGGTTATTAAATATGTCATGGACAATTTTTGTAAGGCGTCAGGAGGAAAAGTTAGTAATGCTAAGTCTCATATTTTTTTTCTCTTCTAATACTCCTCCTGATGTTCGCAATGCGGTACAATTGGAGCTGGGTTATGAAGAAACGCATGATTTATGTAACAACCCGAAAAGTACCCAATTTTTCTAGTAAAATTTCTTAAGGATACTTTTCAGCAAGGTTAAGTTTTTAAAATAGAATTTATTGTTTCGAGTCGTATTTTGAAATTCCGAGTTCGTATTTGGAATTTCTGAGAGATTTCATGAAAATCCCGTTTTTAGTCATCTTTGACTTTCCTTGACTTTTTAAGTCGTCTTTGACTTTTTCTTGACTTTTTAAAGTCGTCATTGACTTTTCTTGACTTTTAAGTAGTCATAAACTTTTCTTGACTTTTAAGTCATCTTTGACTTTTCTTGACTTTTAAGTCGACTTTGACTTTCGTTGACTTTTCCCGACTCGCCTTGTAATTTGGAAGACCGAAATTTTATTTAAAAAAAAATAATATTTTTAATTTATTTTTATTAAGATTTATTTGGATTTATGAAAATTTAATATAATTATTTGAATTTATTTGGAATTAAAGATAACTTTTACGGTTTTAACCCGAACGTCATTTAACTATTCCCGGGTCAATTAAGTCCCAAAACCCGAATTGACCATGAGGTCACACGCCCCAGTCACTTTTTTTTAATCATATTAGATCTTTTAAATTAATTATGATTAAACTAAATAAAAACATATTAAGAATTTGTAACTTTAT